>PVKA01014151.1:0-53170 GCA_004027165.1 Ctenomys sociabilis | reverse complement strand
TTCTTCTTTCTTTCTTTTCTTCCTTTTCTCCATCTTTCCCACATCCCAGTTGTTCCTTACCTTTGAGCAGGTTTTCTTTTTACCTTTCACAGAAAGGTATTCTTCAGAATTTATAGACTCTTTTCATGTTCTTACACTAGGGAAACAATACAAAGTTTATACATGTGGGTCTGATAGCTGAGTATTGCTCCATTGTATACAAATATCACATTTTTAAAATCCATTCCTTAGATGATGGGTATTTGTGTAGTTTCTAAGATTTAGCCATAAAAAATTATGCTGCTATAAACATGGACGCACATAGGTGTGGATGATGTTTCCAATTCTTCTGGAAAAATACCCAGGCTGGATTGAATGGGACCTCTAATCCTAGTTCTTTGAGGAATCTCCACTTTGATTTCTATGGTGATTGTAGCAATCTGCACTCCAATAGTGGAAAAGGGTTCCTTTTCCTCCACAACTTCTCCAGCATCTGTTATTGGTTGACTTCTTGATGATAGTCATTTGCTATGGGTTGAGAAGGAATCTCAGTGTTATATTAATTTACATTTTTCAAATGACAAAAATAGTGCTGAAAAAATGGGCTTTTCACATGATTAAAGCTAAAATTAGACCAATGCTTACCATTATGCACTACACTCAAGTCAAAATGGATCAACAATTTAAAAATTAAAATAGAAATAGTAAACATACTAGAGGAGAAAGCAGGCAGAAATCTTAAAAATGCAGGGGCAGGCAGAGAGTTCATGAACAAAAATCAAACTGCATGAGAAATAGTTCAGAGAATGGGCAGGGGTCTCATCTTATTGAAAATGTTTTGCCTGTCAAAAAAAATCACCAACAGTCTAAGAAGAAATACAATGAATTGGAAAAAAGTTTTAGCCAACTGTCCCTCAGATGAAGGATTTCTGTCAAGAACGTATAAAGAATTTTTTAAATTAGGCTCCCAAAATTCAAAGATCCAATCCAAAATAGGCAACTGAAATGAGTACATTCTTCTAAATGAATAAATACAAATGGCAAATAAATATATGAAAAAAATTAATGCAGTGTCTTTATCTTTTCAGCAAAATACTCAGAAGATGAATAGCTGGGTCAAATGAATTCCTATTTTAGCTTTTGAGAAATCTCTGTACTGCTTTCTGAACTAGCTCATATTCTCAATAATAATAAAGTAGGTGTGGTCACTTCCCCTAGATCCTCCCAAGTATTTTGTGGTTTTGCGCTCTTGATGATAGCCATTCTTTAAGGGAAAGGGAGATGGCTCAGTAGAAAAAATACTTCCCAGGCAGGCACAAGGGCCTGAATTCAATCCCTAGTTAAACATAAAATTGATGATAGCCATTCTTTCAAGTAGATGCGGCTTCAGTAACGTTTAATTTCTGTTTTCTAATAGGCAAAAGTATTGCATACATTTTCATGTAGCTGCTGACCATTTGTAATTCTGCTTTTGAGTAGTGTCTATTCATTTCTGTTTTTCCTTTGGGTCTTTTTAATTTGGGGGCAGGATTAATTTATTTTGGAGTACCTAGAATATTGTAGATCCTAGCCTTCTGTCTGAGGAGTAACTAGCAGAAATGTTTTCTTATTCTAAAGATTGTTTCTTCACTCAGTTTCCTTTGATTTACTGAGGTATTTAATTTGACATAATATTACTGTTTTATTACTGTTTTATTTCTTGAGCAGTTGGGGAACTGCTCAAGAAGTCCTTACTTATACTATATCTTCAAGAGTTTTAGCTATATTTTCTTCTACCAGATTTAGTTTTTGTCTTCTTATATCTCTAGGCGTTTGATCCAGTTTGACTTGATTTTACTACAGGGTAAGCAATATGGATATATATTAATTTTCCTGCATGTGGATAAACAGTTTTCCCAACACCATTTGTCTTTTCTTCAGCATATACTTTTTGGCTCTTCAATAAGCATAGCCAAAGGTATGATGGATTATTTATGCTTCTCCAGTTCTCTTCTATTGATCTGCATGTTTGTTTTTGTGCCAGTGCTATGCTATTTTATCTCTAGAGATTTGTAATATAATTTGAAGTCTGGAATTGTGATGCCTTCTCTTTGCTCTTGGTTCTCAGGACTGTTTTAGCTGTTCTGCATCTCTTTTAGTTCCATATAGATTTTAGGACTTTTTTTCTAATTCTGAGAGGTTGCTGTTGATATTTTCCTTGGGATTATATTAAATTTTTGTGTCAATTTCAATAACGGGACCACTGCAAATGTCAGTATTCATAGTGATCCTCATTTGATTCAATGATCAATAAATCTTAAAATTCCTATATAACAATAGGAATATAGCAAAATGGAGGAAAGAAATAGAAAGTAAAGACAGTAAGATGAAAATAAAATTATAAACTACCAGTTTAGAGTTTCAACACTTTAGTATGTTCTGTTGTTTATTCTACTGCCTACCATTAACTGAGCAGAATTATGTGCAAAGTGAGATTCAGACTAAGTGAATAAGGTATGCATGGTGTAGTATTTAAGCTCATAATTTGCCCAAAGAACAAATCCTAACCTGTCACATACACAAATCTGAGAATATGTAATTCAGCAAGAACTAAGGAAAGGAAAATGAAATTCTGTTCTACAAAAAGATATGTTAGAAGTAACTTGGAGTTATTATAATAAGCATGGGGTACTTAGGCAGAAGAGTGCTACATTAAAAGTTCGTATGTGAATAAGAAGCCACTATGTGCTTCTTGATAGTCTTTAAAGTGTAAATCTTCTTGTTCTCTTTTGTTTCTGTAGATTCGCTGAGATTGTTCTGCTGATTGTTCTTGATGATTATGATAAATACAGCAGCATTTGAAAGGAGAACTAGAGAAGGAACAGGAAGAGGAGCAGGAGCCCAAGCCACCCTAGAAGTAGTATTAAATAAAAGTAATACTTTAATAAAATCCAAGGTACCTTTGGCTATGTTTATTGAATAGCCAAAAAGTATATGCTGAAGAAAAGACTGCCTGTTTAAATGCTAGAAGTAGCATTTACATATTTATTCATGTAGTAGTTCGTTTACTAGTGTGTAGTTTTGTTCTTCTTCTCCACTGGACTGTTCTTCCTTCACATGCACCTTGCGCTCCTCCCCACTCATCTTCATGCTCCAGACCTGGCTTCTCTGCAACTGTCCTTGTGAAGTGCTCAGAGAGGCTGTGAGGATAGAGGGAGCACAAGTAGGACAAGCTTGGCTCTGCTCACTTCCACTGGCTACCTATGACTTTCCCAGGTTTTGTAGAACAATTACAGCTAGAGTAAAGGCTAAGAAACTCCATAATACTAAAATGGATTATCTATCTGATAATAAATATAACAACCCGGTCATCATTTCTCACTCCCCAGTTTGGCTATGTTGTAGAACTTGGCTTGTGGTCCTGCTTCTCTTCCTGCTCCTTTGCTAATTCTCTTTCCTTTTTTTTTGTTCTCTTTTCTCTCATTTTTCACTCATTCCTTTGTTCTCTCTTCTAGATGCCGGTGTGTTCCTTCCTAAATTCAGCTCCCTGATCTCTGTTGTTTGCTCCCTAGGGGATTTTAGCAAGACTCATCATTTAAATACCATTTTAATGCCGATGAGTCTCATGTTTGTAACTTGATCCCAAAACGTTGCTAGCACGTCCACTAAGGTGTCTCATGTGTGTTGTTCAGAAACGAGTTAAAAGAGGAGATTGAGAAAGTTGTACAAATATTTGCATGTGAGAGTGGCCGTTGGCTAGCGTCTGGGCATTTGGACCTCAAAGTCTCAGGTAACAGTTAAGTGACAAGTGCTTCATTGTGTGGAAATTGTCTTCATGTTGTGAACTCCCCTGACTCTTGCCTTTCTCCTGGAAGTCCAGGACTTTGGTACATGCTAAGTAGAGGATACTATGGTACTAGTGTGATAAAAATGTTGAGCACTGAGTCTCTAATGCTAGAACAGACCATTTTCCCCACATTGTACCACCTTGTTGCTAGAGGAGTCAAGTCTGACCTGTGTGTTTATACTGGGAGAAGGCTCTTGAAAACTTTTACCTAGTATGCTTTGAAACTATTAAACATTCCCATGTCCCATTTCTTTTATGGATTTTTGCTTTGTATCATTTTGCTGTAAAATAAAATTCTGCCATGGGTATTCTCTGGGTTCTTCTAGTTAGTCTGAAATCAGGAATAGCCTTGGTGAACCCTGACACAGCCATCTTAATGTTAAATGTTCAAAATGGGGTTTTGATGTTTTATCAATCAGTGAAACAAAACAACCAAATAAACAAAACAAACAACAATAAAAAATGATTCTTCTTGTAGCTCTTTATATGGTTTGTTAGTGGCAGTTCTACTCCTTCAAGTTAACCATATAAAAATTTCACATCATCTCGGACATCTCTATCTCCGTTGAAGAAATTGACCTTGCCAGTACCTTGAGCTGGGATTGTTACCCTCTCAAACTATGAACAGATAAATCTCCATTGCTTAAACCATCCACTTTGTGTTATTTGGTTAATAATGCCCCCAGATAAGAACATATGTATTAGTTATTTTAATTTTTTATTTTGTATGCTCTCTTATTTAGAATTAAATTTTAATTTGGGGAGGAATTTTTATGTCTTTTGCATCCCTGGAAGTCTCAGTAGCTGTAAGTACTTAAACCATTGTGGATCAATTAGAATTTATTGGATGAATCGATAGGCACATGACAAATGTTGATTCATAATGCTGCTCTTGTTCATGCATTGTTGGGTTAGGACTGTCCATTGTCATGGTTTAATTTTTCATCATTCTTTATGTGCGTCTCTTGCAATATGGCATTCCAGTCCTTACTGTCGCAATATGCCCTCTGTTTCTCCCCCTATGAACATGAAGTGGTGTCTCACTTACCTTTGCTAACAAAGTATATCAGTGTTCCAGTTCTGCACATTTAGAAGAAGAGATCTTGCCCCATTCTGTCATCTTACTTTAGATTACTGTATCTGTCATGGTTTCCCAGCTAACCTACTGGGGAATGAATGACAATACAGGAGAAGGCAAATCGTCCTAGCTACAAATAGTATAGCCTGACAAGTCCCCCATGAACCTGCTGCCTGACTAAGACATACAAGTGAGATGAGATTACATTATCCAAGCTGGGTCAAGACTAGCAGTGCTGTCCTAGTGATGCTCAGACTGGAGGACAAAAATAAATATTTGCCATTTTATGCTAAAGAGCTTTTAGCTATTGTGGCATTGTAGTAACAATTGTGGCAATAGATCGTTGTGACTGACAGTGGCCCAAAAGAAATATTTTGTGTTTCATACATGTATTTTCTCTTTGACATAAAGCCTTGTTTAAAGCTTGTGGACTCTGGAATCAGATGAAATTATGCTGAAATACGAGTTCAGTCATTTTTTAATGTATGACCGATACTACTAAATTTGTGACTTCATTATTTGTAAGCTAAAGATGAGAATAACTGCTCACAAAATTTCTATGAAGAGTAAACATAAAATTCAATGTTCAAGGTCTAATATAGCCGGTGATGTACATCTAATATTATTACCAACTTTCCCTAGTAGCTACTTGGTAACACCATCAGTAAATTATTCTGAATGCTTGAAGACAATTTTATCTTTCTTCCTATTAGGTTTGTCCATGTACTACACTTGCAGTTGACCGTCCAAAGCTTTGCCTTCTTTTACTCATCCTGACATCTTTCAAATCCAAAGTTAACTTTGGTCAGTGACAGCTGATGGTCTGAGTGTTAGTGATTTCATTTCCATCCTGCATGGACCCTTCATGACATTAACAACATTGACCCTCCAGTCAGTTTGCAACTTCTAATTTCTAAGACTCAACATGAAGGAAACTAGAATCTTATAATTCATGCCTCACACCTGGAACATGGCTGAGATATTCCCAGAACCCATCAGTTACCTCCAATAAGTCCAAGTGAAATAGAGGCTCCTAAATGCAAAGACAGAGGTCCTTGAACTGTATAGCAAAGTCCCACAAATCAGCCTGTGAATACATAGGCAGCTATTACTGGATATTCTTTATTTTATGCATCCTCTTCAGTAAAAGTTTGAAAAAACAGGTTAAATTTGATATAATGTCCAAGCCATAGATTTAATGTACAGAAATAAATGCTAAAATGAAATAATATGGTCTATAATTTTATTTTTGAACAGGAAGTTAGCCTAAGCACTGCATTCAGGTGAAAGCATTCTATAACTGACATCATTTTAAGTGTTATATATTGATTAAACACTTTAGCTGGATTTGTAAGTATGATTAGAAAATATAAGTTGTAAATCACAATGTAATTTTTTCCTTTGATCCCATTTTAGCTTTTCTCCTTTGAGCTACATGACAAGTTCTGATAAAATTCTGGAAAATGAGTCCACTTGATTGGCAATGATCTCTCCTACAAAAAGTAATCTTAACATACATCTTTGCTAAAATCTACAAACATGGTTTCATTGATACCTTGTTTTCTCAAGAATAAAATACATTTCCACAACTAATTGCCAAGTCAATAATTTGTCACTATTTTCATTTTGTGGTACCAGGGATTGAACTCATGACCTTGAGCTTGCCAGATAAACACTTCAATAATTTGTTATTCTTGTAGTGAAGTCATTAAAATGATTTCTTCTGACAATCTTTTATATATCTTATAAAATTATAAACTAGAAAGAAGGTTTCAAAATGATTAAGATGTTTTTCTTTGAAAGGGACTTGATTTCTCCATACATTTTAATATCAGAATATAAAGTGAGAACCAACAGCAGATTACATATTTCTGCTGTGTTGTTACTTTTTTTTGTACTTAGATAAAGTACATGTACCTACAAAATCCTCAGGTTACATGTAATGGGAATATTCAATATTTAGAATACTGTACACAATTTTATTGTGGCATTGAGGACATTGTGACAATGTGGGATTCTATATTTCCAGGCAAGTGAAGAACTGAGAAAAATTGATTGGCTGATACAGGCAGAAAATCATTTTGCATGATGATACATGACAACTGAACTCCATGTTAGACTGCAACATTTCTGCCATCTGGATTTACATTTGATAGGCCATTGCTTTCAAGTAATCTGAAAATCTGAATACATTAGCTCTAGTAAAAAGGCTAACAATCTGTTAAATAAAAGAATCATACAAAAGAGAGGCATATAGTTTAAAAGTTGAAATTCATCTTTCCCAGTTTCTTCTTTTCATAAATGAAAAGTCCAAGGTGTGAAGTCCAAGGTTAAACAGTTATATATGAAATTAGCAATGGATCCCAGGTGTTCTTATTTCCTGACCTAGTGCCATTGCCGCTAAATGAAAGGCAATGTGCTTTCTTACTGGCATTCCTCCTAGGTGGAGGAAATTGCATGTAGGAGTGGGAGTAAAGAGTATAGGGTGTAAGCTCCTCTCCTACCTCCACGTCTACTCACATCTCTGCTCCAGGGCTATAGAGAATAAAAATTTCTGTAGAGTTTTGGCAACTCAGATGAATTATGAAAGATGAATATTTATAAGATAATGAAAAGTTTATTTGAATCCTATTATCTTACCACATAGCAGTCACTAATTTGTTTTCAGCTCATCCTCCAATATCAGCAATATGATCTAACAGTAAAACAGTGGGAGTATCATTCAGTACACTTCAGGCAGCATGCACTCTATCATCATTTCCCTACAACAGCATGTTCTTTATTAAGGGCTAGGTTAGCCTTCAACAAGTTCCAATTCCAGCTTCAGATCAAAGCATTTCCACTTATTGCTTGTTAGAAAAAGTCAATGTAGTCATGTGTGATAAAAGAGCATTGGAGCAAAGGTATTGTTCAAAACTAATCCTGATATTTTTATCACAAGGAGCAGAAATGCGTACAATTAATTGAGAAGGCCATGATAGAATAAAATCAGTCCTCCTAGTCAGGAATTGGTGTCATACAAATAATGTTTTAAGATTATTATGATGATAATATATACATATAATGAAAATAAAAAGGAAGTCAACTATTACAACTCAGCTATGTAATAAAAATGGGCATAACTCTCTCCCTACATTCCAAGGATAACCATAATTTACTTTCTCTGGCATCCTTCCTCCAATTTGCCATGATAGTCATGCACCTACTACCTACCTTTGTCTCCTGATTTTGCATAAAACCATTCTCTTGGTTTACCCAACACCTGGAAGATGGAAAAGATTTGGTATTATCTCTTACAATTAAATGTGCATTCTAGCTATCCTACTCTCTGAATCTTACTTTTTTCCCATTCTAACAGAGAAGTTATGTTGAGAACTTTGGTTCTCAATTCCATGATGTAGTGCTTCAGCTTTTGATTTTGAACTATGAGGGCATTTCATAACCTTGCCTCCTGGTTTTTTTCAAGTAAGTGATAGAAAATTATGCCTGTAAATTACTACTTTTTGTTATTGTTTATTTGGTAACTTAAATCTTTTATCTAAAGTCAGATACTAAAAGTTTGTTAAATTGAAGGGATGGGGCTAATTTTCTTATGTACAACTCGTTTTATGTATTGAGAAAATAATTTGACTTTAGGTGATCAATCTAGGTATACAACTGTAACATAATTTTTATTAGTATTGCTTCATCTTTTCTTTTTTTTCATATTTTAAGGAAGGGACTGTAGGGTGCTCAGAGTCTCACTATGAGATCAAACTTGTAGTGATCTGCTTGCTTACAGCCTCCCAAGAGCTGGGATTACAGGTGTGCACCACCATGCCTAGTCTCAATTGCTATCTCACTGTGCCCCTGGGGAAGGGTGGGCACAGCAGTTCTGGAGATTGAACCCCCAGCCCCTGAGCCTGCATGTAAGTGCTTTAATCTGCTGAGCTATTTGGCTGGCCCTCTAGTACTGCTTCTCTCTCTTCCTCTTGTCAAGAATTCCAGGTTGGGTTTTCATATTTCCACCATTTCACTTTGTCATATACATACCTATAAGCATCTCATCCAGTCATAATAGTCAAATTAATAAACACTATGGTAGGAGTTGAGATCATTGCCCCTCATTTTTTTAAAGGCCTAATGAATTTCATTGTATCATATATTTTCAGTTTTTACCATTAAGACTTTACAATCTTAGGATATGTGCTGCTGAAGTGAGCACTGGACTTTCCATTGAGAAAATTATTTAAGGAGGGTAAGAGTATTCTCAGAAAAATAATGGTTTTGTAAAGCTGTTAACTGATAATAGAGTCACATAGATGGTATCAGTGTCTCAAAACTCTACATCTCTGATCTCACAAGACAAGTTCTGGAATCACATCAGGGTGTATTCCTGTTTTTATAAAAGGCTGTTTCTAAAAACATGCCATTTTGGCAACATATAAGTATTTTAAAGACTTGTTTCTTCTTTGTTCTTGCTTTTGTTTTTACTCTTCAGAATAAAATTATAATAATAAAAATTGAAAAAGTTTTGCATCAAGTCAATAACTGGGTAAATATGGAAATTATTCTTAATTGCAGAGAAATTACTTTACTGAAGCACCTGCTCATCTCTCTTTTGGATGGGTTGGAAAGAATAGTGAGCATCGAAGAAAACAACTGAGGTCTGAAAATAATCTTGCGAGTGAGCAATAGAATGGATTCTCCCCCAATCACTGATACATAGAATTTTATGGGGGATACATATCTTTCCCAAAATATTTTCAAGGCATTATTTTTATTAGTTGAAAATGAGTATTCAACTCTGTCAAATAAACATACCTCATTTGTCAGAAATATTTGGTAAAGTCATTTTTACTATCTTGAGATAAGCATGTGTTTATATCTAAAATGCATGCATATAAATTTACTATGCACTAATTTAAAGAATTATAATAATGTCCTCGGTGTAATAAAAATAAAATTAAAGAAAAATTATATGCTAAAACAATAATATGTTTCAACATGTTACAATAATGTGTTTCTCAGACATGCATGGATGTAGATCCTTTTACATATGTGAGTAGCAATTTGTGTATGCAAAGGCTTTGTGTACATGAGCACTACAGAGACAAGCTCTTACAGGCATTTTGCTTTATTATAGACTTGAAAACTTAAAGTGATACTGTTATCAGTGATATAATTTTCTTATAAACTGAATAACTCTTGGAAGTTTAAATGAAATAGGACACAATCTACCATATATAGAAAAGTTGAGTTCTATAAATGAAATTAGTGAATGTTAAGGCTGGCAAGCACACTATTCATTTTGTTCTTATTAACTTTGTTGAAAAATCAATAATTATATAGCATATTAAGAACTGAAGACAAATATTGCAATGTGAAAGATATAAGTTGCAGAGTGAATTTTTGAGAAATATTTCTGAAATGAATATATTGCATGAGATTAATAATAAACTGCACATTGTAAATAAATTATTTACAAATTTAAATGAATACAACAAAAATTGCCTAAAATAAAAAAGAAGAAAAAGGAATTTCCAGATCAATCATATAATAGTTTTCTGCGCCAAAATCAAGAAACATATAAATATAATTAGAATTCTCAAAGTAGAGAGGTACAGGCAATAAATAAAGATTTAAAATTTCTGAATTTAGTTGAAATTATAACACCACATTTCCAAGAAAAATGAACCTTTTACACAAGAAATTTTAATAAAATCATACCAACATACACAGAAATGAAATTGTCCAAAATTAATTGTAAAGAAAAAAAATTATTAAAGCATATACATAAAAAATTAGCTATGGAAGAACAAAATTAAATAGAATCTTATTCCACATTAGAAAAAAAAAATAGATAGAAACTAGACTTATTCAAAAGACTGAAAAAAAAGATCTTTTCTCATTGAATTTCATATGTTGCAAACATACCTTTCAAAACTAAATTAAAATATTTTCCAGCTATACAAACTCAAAATATTCTAATACCTCCAGGCACAGCATATAGAAAATAACAAAGTCCATAATCCAGAAGGCAGAGAAACTGCTATATGATCCTGGATAAAGAATAAAGAACTCTCAAAATGTTAGTTATGCAGGACTATGTAGAATATATTAGATGAACCCATTTAAAAGGTCATTGAAGATTTTTACAAAATGATCAATCTTATATCAGGTTATATAACTATTTTTCATATATGCATATTTGTATGTGTGTGTGTGTAGAAGACAAGGAAGAAGTGATACAAAGTCAATGGAGAATGGACATATACTTTTTAAAGTCTTTAATACTAGGAGAAAATATTATACTATATCTTATAAATAGATTGTAAGTCAAAGATACAGTATAAATCTTAAGAATTAAAATTAAAAACATTCAGAAAATTAAATATTAATTTATTAAAAATTAAATATTTCAAAGCAATTCAACTAAGAAGAAGTTTTCATTATAGTAAATAATTTGGGGCACAACTGAGTTTCATGATATTACAGTACAGAATTACTAAGAAGAAATCATAACATAAATACTGGATTGGTAAAGGTATGACCCTTGCTTCTAACGGTTTGGGAATAGGATATCACACAAAGTTCTAGAAGGCCATGGGCATGGACAGTGTCCATGATGCTTACTGATGGCCAGGTGTCACTTGTGGGACTGAGCTGCTGCTATTTCCTTTATATCTCCATGTAGACCCAGACAGAACCATGACTCATAGGGTGCAAGAGACAGCCATTTGTAGAGTATGCTGGTGGAAATATTTTGCTGCTGTAAACAACAGAATAATTGAAAGAATGCTTTTGTATCTCTCTTTCTCTCCTGTGTTTGTTTGCCTTATTTGGTGGGTTTTTTTCATTCTCATTCATGGAGTTGTGGTCATTTTGATCCCTCTCTAGAATATCTTTTAGTAGTCTGTGAAGGTTTTACTTTGTCATCATGAAATTCTTTAGTTGTTCTTTGACATGGAAGTATTTCACTTCTCCATTATACTTGAAAAAGAATTTTGCAGGGTATAGTAGTCTGGGTTGGGATTTGTATTTTTGCAAGACTTGTAGTACTTTGCTCCATGCTCTTCTTGATTTGATGGTTTGTGAAGAGAAATCTGCTGTTATTCTGATGGGTTTTCCTTTAAATGTGGCCTGTTTCTTTTCTTTAGCAGCTTTTAGTATACTGTTCCTGTGCTCAATTTCTGGGTTCTTGATTATTGTATGTCTGGGTGTGGTTTTAATTGGGTTTATATTATTTGGGATTCTATATGCTTCTGTTATCTGAATGTCTGATTATTTCCCCATATTTGAGAAGTTTTTTGCTATTACTTCTGTCCATATTCTTTTTATATCATTTGCACTGACTTCTTTCTTCTCATTGAGACCTATCAGTCTTCACTGTTCACCTTTGCATTGTCTTCTAGATGTTGAATTATTTTTTCCTATGTCCCAGTTGTTTGTAAGAGAATTTTTCATACCTTTTTACTAGCTGCAATGGTGTCTTCAAGGTCTGAAAGTCTACTATCACTTTCATCCAGCTTGTGATTGAGATTTTAATTTCCAAAACAGCACTTTGAATTTGCTTCATGCATGGAAATACCACTGCTCTGTGTAGTAGTATGAATGAATCTCATATAAAATGACAAGCAACAGAAAATGTTAAATTCCATTTAATGAAAGATTTCTTTCACACAGATGAAAAGTGGCAAAGCTCATCTATTTCAACAATTGTTGAAAATTTTGTAGGGAAGAAGGGCTTGGGGAATTCAAAGGAGACTTTTGGGAAGATGGCCATACTCTATGTTATTCTGGATGATGGTTGAATTGGTGTCTTCATTTGTAAAATATATTTGTTTATACAAGTGAAGTATATGAAGTAACTAAGATAAATTGTCAATTTCATTGGCTTGAGAGTCACCCAAAGGATTAGTAGAGTACACTTCTGGGTGTGTTACAGAACATGGCCTTAGATACTACTGTGTAGTCCCTTGTCCCTTATTTTCTCACACTGCTCCAGTGCTATGCTTTCCAGCCCTTATAGATTAATTTTCTTTGTAGCATTCTCTGCTATGACATACTGTATCCACCATGAAGTCTGCAGACAGTGCACTGAATCCATGAAACTGTGAGTCAAAATACACTTCTCCTTTAGGTCAAGGATATAAGATATTGTGTCTTAGTACTAGGAAAGCTGACGAGTACAGACAATAGCTACCAGAGAGGTGGGTCATTTCTGTGACCATGTGGTTTTTGGAACTAATTTATGAGAGAAGCTTGGAATGGTTTTGTGATCTTGATAAGCAAATATCTAGAATGGTATAAGCATATCCTGATGGGTGAGTTTGGGTAGAGCTAGAAGACTACAATGGTGATAAGAAGGTGGACAGTACAGGCCAGGCTGAGGAGTTTTCAGTTGCAAAAAAGGACTTGATTAACAGTTAGATTAGAGGCCAGATAAATAAAAACCTTTGCATTTTTCCTGAGACTTTGAGAAAGTCTGAAATTAGAAGTATTAGGCAAGTTGATTTGGTGCAGAAAATTCAGAGGAAACCTAGAATTCAGGCTTTGACATGAATCATTCTTGCTGTGTTGGAGAAAAAAGTTGAGTATAAATATCTGAAAAAGTTAAATTTTGATGCTAAAAAGAACAATGTACAAAGTTGAGGAAAAGGAAGTAAAGTTGCTGTAGAAAGTACCATAAAAACCCAAATTTGTACAAAAATAAGAAGATAAATACTTTCATGTTACCTGAGGAATCCGAAGATTCCTCCTATTTCAGCCTCAAAGGTAAAAAATATAAATAAGCCTTTCATATGGAAAGAAAGCCCCTGAGTACTTTCATCTGGAGTGGCTGTGTAAGAAATTGGTTGCCCAGGATTCACTCCACCATGCTCAGCTATCTATGTACTCATTGTGCTATAGCCATTGTCCAAGGACACACAGTTACTGCTCCCACTAACATTAGATATTAGTATGCTTTACATGATGCTGGTTTTACCAGCATGCAGATATAAGAAATGTGGGGTCATGGAGGCTTTTTCTTAGATCTCAAAAGGCCAGGCAAGGAATGCCTGAAAGGGCAAAGTGTGAAATTGTAATGAAACCAAAAGAGTAGTGGAAATCCCAGGAGACTGAGATGCCAGGAATGTGGAATATACGCTGAGGAAATCTATAAGCCATGTGTAGTACTAACACAAAAAGAGACAACGTAAGTTGCATCCTGTAAGACTATAAGGGTTTTTCCCAAGCCCTCTCAAACTCAGATTTTACCACTATGTATCCCAGATACTGGCAATGGAGTTACAGAACTTAATGTTTACCTTACCTAGTTTAGCTCTTGCTTTAGCCTATAGGAATGTATAACCCCATGACATTGTACCTTGAAGGTATATAACTTGTTTTTGAGTTAAACAGGTTCAAAGCTGAGATTTTTGCCTTGAGCACAGAAGAGATTCTAGCTTGAAGTTTAAAAAATGGTGGAAATATTGATATTTTGGGGAAGGGGTTATTGTGTTTTCAGTTCCATGCAAAACAGTTCTAGCTTGCTAAGCAGAATTATTAATTCACTGTGTTTATTTCAAAAATTAAGTACAGCATAAGAAGATGTACTTGGATGTTAGGTTGAAAAGTGGTAGGATGCAGTGGTTAAGATCTTCAGCTGGGCTGGTTTGAGAGATTCCTAGAGGATTAACAAAATACACCTCTGGATGACTGTGGGTAGGTCATGTGGCCACAACACATTGCACACTATATCTGGTCCCTGTCCCCTTCTGTCTCACTGTTTCCCTGCTCTGCTTCTTGGCTACCGTGGACTGGGCAACCACTTTTCCATGCCCTTCTGCCATGATATTTCTGCTTTGGAGGCTGTCCACCATCTTCTGAAACTGTGAGCCAAATTAAACCCCTTTGGCTTTAATTGCCCGTATCAGAAACTGTATCCCAGTGACAGGAAAGCTGGCTAATACAGTATATAAATTTTATTTTAAAGAATTTTCAAAAATAAAACAAAACAAAACAAAACAAAAGATTTACCCATATAACTGTCTAGTGGAAAATTCTTTATGGTAGATTACACACATGGATTGTAGGATATCTAGCAACTCTTGCTTCTGTTTACTAAATTCCCATACTCTCAACTACTAAAATATTTGCACAAAATTTCCAACTTTCTCCTCGGAGGCAAACTTCCCTTGCTGAGAACCAATAGTTTTCAGGTATATTCTATGTGAAATTTCTTGAGCCTCAGTAATTTCTCTACCATGTGAGTTGTTGTTTTCTTGATATTCTTTTTAGATTTGCCTTACATTTTTAATTTAAACAAATATTTTCTAAAACAAATGTATCATTTTACACAAATGAGAATTCAGTCATGCTTGATTTAGATCAACAGTACCTACAAAAACAAATGAAGTGACGGAATTATAAGGTAATATTGTTGCTGTGCAAACTCTTATTATGACATTTTTCTGCTCAGTGTGAACTGATATTAGAAAGGCATTAATAGCAGAGGAGCATCAACTGAAACACATAAACAGATAATTTTCAAAAATAATTAGAATGATACCCATATAGGACTCCATAGTTCATTCTATTTTTGTCTTCTCAGTCACCCCAAATCTCTAATGACATTATGTCTCTTCTTATGTTACCCTCAGTTTTCCAGCATTTTGATTATTTTCTAAAGAATGAGCCAGTATATAATTTTTAATAGTTAAGTGATTCATTTAGTGGTTAGAATAAAGTCTAAGTATTAAATTAAAGTTTGCCTGATTTTCTGTAATTGAGTGATACCCACCTACTTCCGTCTAGCAACATGACAATTCAACAGAATACTAGGAGAATTGATACAAATAAACTAGAAATCTCTATTCTTTGTGGATTTTAGTAAGAAGTTATCAGAAACCCTTATATAGTAATCAAAGTACAAGTAACCCTATAAAACTCTCCTTCTCTTTGTGCTCCCAATTTAAGATGTATCTCAATATAGAAACATTTTTACTTAGCCATGACTTATCAGCATCACATATAATAGTTTAATGGGTTAGAGATCATGAGTCTAGAGAGAAAAGTCTAAATTCAAAAACATATGAGAGAAGCTATTTCCTTATTAGGTTGAGCTGTATGTGTTGCAATTTGGAAAGTCAAAGACAAGCTGGGAATACAGCTCAGTAGCACACAAGCCTGCCTGGCAAACACAAAATCCTGAGTTCACTTCCTGAAATAAAATTGAAAAAGTAAAAGGTCAATAAAATAAAATTGAAAAATAAAAGGTCAAGGACAGTCAACTATTGACAATTTCTTATGAGCAATCTTTAGCGTTAAAAGATTCTACTGCATTTCATCTTTAACTAGTAAAGGGCTATATTAGAACACATTTTGAGAAACAAGAGCCAGTTAAAACTCAGATTTGGAGCAAGGAGCAAACCAACAATGAAATCATTTGTCTCTACTTATTGAGGTGTCTTAGCTACCTTTCCCATTCTTGAGACAAAATGCCCCACACCAGATGAGGGAGGAAAGATTTATTTTGGCTTTCAGAACAAACTCCATAGGAGGGAACCACAGCAGAAGGGCATTTTAGAGAAGGAGCGGTCCACGGCAGGGCAGACAGGAATCAGACTGAGCAACAGCGGTGAACTTCTCCTTATATTCTTGCCAGGCTACAAGCCTATTGATTGGTGCCACCCACAGCTGGAGTCGGCCTTCGCATTATAAACCCCAGGACTATGCTAAAATCATCAGTAGACTAATTAAGTCATCATATACCCTTAATCTACATTCACTTACCCTAGACCCAGCCTTCTTCAATAAGTCCCACTTATGAGTGCACATACTTTCATTTTAACAAAATGGACCACTGAAAAGAGATACAGTCTCTCCCAGAAGCTAGATGGCCCTAAGATGTCTCAAATTTACTCTAGAGCATGGAATGAATAAAGTTAGTCTGAGATGAAGCCATGATTATCATTTTATAAACTAAAGTTGAATAGAGTCAAAGGAATAAAAAAGTAATTTGGTTTTTGAAAGATTATTTTTCAGACAACACCAAGAAAAACAGAAACCTCCAGTTGAGATAAAGTAAGTCTTTAAATGTTGAAATTTAATGGTTATCAGTGTTTTAAACTTCAAGAAGCAGAGAGCACTGAAGCAAACACTTAAGATGTTTGCTCAGATGTTCTCCTTGTGTGGAATCAAGAATGATGGTGGGAAAGGAAGGCATTTGCATGTGGTAGAGTCAGGAAATGCATCTGGCCGGGCGTGGTGGCGCATGCCTGTAATCCCAGCACTCGGGAGGCTGAGGCAGGAGGATTGTTGTGAGTTCGAGACCAGCCTGAGCTACAAAGTGAGCTTGAGGCCAGCCTGAACTGCATAGTGAAACCCTGTCTCAAAAAGTCAAAAAAAAAAAAAAAAAAAAAAAAAAAAAAAAAAAAAAAAAAAAAAAAAAAAAAAAAACCAAAGGAAATGCATCTGGGCCCTGTGCAAGCACTGTTTTCCATCCTTAGGCAGTCAGTCCTTGCAATACCTACTTAGTATAATTTCAGAATTATATCTATTCATGATTCTGGGTGTTCCCAGTTCTTCCTCTATGAGGTTGCTTATTGCCAGTATTCTTCCCCCTTCCCAGTATCATTACCTGTTGGGCATATTATGAGCTTATAACTTGCTCTTTTAGCTCATAGTTTTCTAGATAAAGCAGCATCACATCTAGGAGGAATTACAGGTATTTTCAAGAAATTTTCTATCTTCCCGTCATTTGCCAGGCAGCCCGCTTTAGAAAACAGCACGTGGCTGTGGCATATTCATCTATTCCTGCTGTCTGAGGAATGACATTACCCAGGGACAGCCTGCTCCTGAAGCCTGAGTTTTGGAATGAAACAGGGAAGAGCAGAGCAACAGCTGGCGCTCAGCTAATACAGACCTTCGCTGTTGTAAGCCATGGGTACTTGGAGGCTGTAGGTAACTGCAGCACTGCAGTCACCACAGTGTGTCACCACAGAGCCAACAAGGAGACAGCCAAGACCAGAATTGGGGCTACGCCATCTGATGACCGCCCAGTTGCTGTGTCCTGTTCATCATACCTCAGTTCCTTGTGTGGGTAGAATGCTTATTTGAATGCCTCATGGGTAGTGGCAATTCTAGAGTCATTGCTGGAACACACACGAGTATTAGGATATTAAGATATTTGAACAGTCCATCAAACCACACATCTGATGCATCTACACAGCCAAGTGAAATAGACAGTGGAAGCAATTGCCTAACTAATTTAACTGCTGATATCCCTTGCTTCAGCTGTCGAGGCACTTAAAAGGAAAGATTTGTTAAAATTATTCATTTTTTACCCTCTTGGGTTTCAGGCTTACTTAGGTATATGTTTAATCTTAAAGTTTCCAAATTTCCACTAAAGATGGTTGGCTCAAAGTAGAATAACTGTTGGAGTGGAACATGACATAGAAATGGCCACTTTATTTTTTCTCACCTGAGAACAGGATTCAAATAAAATTCTGACTCAATTAACTAGAAATCTTTGTACAAGCGTCCAAAGTCACAAAAATCATGCCATGATGTGGTGTAGAATTATCATACATCACTGTCAACTGCTAATACTAATGCTCATAGGAGTGCCATATTTTAGGGTTTGACTTGATGATATCATTTAATCACTTTTATTTTCCATTTGGATTGTCTTGTTTTATGGAACTACTGTACTTTCTGACTCCTCTTTTTTCCTGTGAGCTAATGAGCCTGATGCACCACTTTCTGTGTTTCAAGTCTATTCTACCACAACTGTCCTTTATTAAGTCAGAAGGTCTCTGCTCTGCTACTGAATTTGAAAGCTGTTTGGAATAAGATTGTGGCTTTATAATAAACCCTGCTCTGGTGAAGGTGCATTTGGCTCTTAGAGAGTTTTATTGCAGGAAAAATGTAGTCACATATCTTTGTTTTATTTTTCATCATTCTGAGTCTAGTCTTACTTTACATGTTTTTTTTTTTTCCTTAAAAGTGATTTTCTTTTTGTTTGCTCCTTCATGTCTTAACATAAAATGGTAGTATAATCTATTCAGTAATTCCTGGGTGTCAAGGGAGCAGAATTGTTATGAGCCACTTTCTCAATGAGAAAAACATGAAAATAGAAGTGAAAGAAAGAACTAGAGGTGTATCAGGTCTTACAAAAAGTTTTGCTCTTGCTTCTGAGGATAATTTTGGGGAGTAAGGGGAAAGCAGTGGCAGAGGACACACAGTCCCAGAGTCTTATGAAGTACATGTCCTAACACGGGGTCTTTCACTAGCTGAAGGCCCGTCCTGACAGAAATCTTTCCCATCAGTGTGTTTATGTGCAAATCAAAGCCATGAGGTCAATTTGTGGGCATCTCTGTTTTCAGCTGTGACCTTCTGTGATTATAAAGAAATCACTTTAGGAATAGGAATAATTCAGGGTAAACAAGGTCGTATCCAATGAATGTACATGAACCACTTTCCAGGCTTCAGAGGTAGTGCTGTCATAGCTATCTAAAATTAGAAGATGGAGAAGAATAGCAACTTTCTAAGTGTAAGATGATGTTTAATGTTCCAAATGCTGTTGGGAGTACATTGTTGCTTTTATTTTTTTAAGAGTTCAGCAACTTTGGTTGGGAAACTCTCAAATAACCTTTTTCTGGTTTCATTTTTATTTTGTTTTCCTCAGACCTTGAATTGTCAGCCACTCAGCATGAAATGTAGTATTTAAAAAAAAAAAAAAAAAAAACTTTAAAGGAAATATTTCCATTCTGAAGAAAATGACCTCTCCGGCACTGAACTGCCAAGGCGTTTGTGTTAAAGAAGTGCTCTTTCTCTTGAAGGCAATTTGGTATATTTTGATTTATGCCCTTGACATGTTTTAAAGGTTAAGAAAATGTTCAATGTATTTCTGCTTCTAAAGTTAGAGAATCTGCTTCCTTAGACACAGCTACTGAATGTGTACTCCCCAGAAAGTTAGGATGTTGGAGCTGGTGAAGATATAAGTGTGGTTCTTGCATTCGGTATAATATGCAGAGCTGTTACTGACAAAAACAGTAGCGTTTGGAAGAAACTAAGGAAATTTCAGGGCAGGGAGTGAGCAGAAGGTGAGAAGTGCTTCAAAAGTCAGGTCAGTTCCGAAACTCTCTCTGTGGGAGTAACTGTTTGAAACTAGGGAGACATATTATGAAGGTATTCCATGAACCACACCTTCCCAGAAAGCTACACGCTTTGCTCCTGCAAGTAAGAGTGGGAATCTTGAAGAAAAAAGAGCTTAAATGAGAGTGTTGTTCTTGGATTTATCTCTCTTGTAACTTGAAAATAAATGATGTGGTTGATTGGATTAACATTGCTAAAGCTGTGCCTTGGGTTCTTCTGACCCTGGCTTAAATCATCAAAATGCATCCAGGCAGAAGGAAACAGAGGAGGTTGCACTCTGTCTCCTTAGGCACAGCCACAAACGCTCTGTGCTTCTCTGAGTCTCTCAGTCAATTTTTGTCTGTCTCCCTCTTTCACTCTAAATTTTCCTTTCTTATTGCTGAAAGATGAAGATGTTGAACTGGATTTTTGAGGATTTCTTTTTGTGACACTTTTCAGTCACTGGTTCTCTGCTGCCTCTACTTTTGCAGTTCTGCTGAGCATAGAAATTTGTGGATGTTGTGTCTACTCATGTTGTGGAAACAGATCGAGAGAATAGGACTTAATACAGTACCTTTGTTACCTTTATCTTTGTTTTTCATTGTTGTACTTTTTATTTTTAATTTCACTTTAAACCTCATGAAATTTTCTTGTTGTGATTTACGTCAACATTCATGTGGCTTTCTCTTGTTTGTATCTCTTCTTTGGTCTTCATTCCTTCTCATGTTGTCAGTTTACCCTTTGTACTTTTAGCCCAGGTTATCCTCTGTGATTGCTTCTTTTCTGCCTATACTGTATGTGTCTTTACATTTCCTTAGTTAGGTTTCACTGCAAGTTTGAGTCAGCTTGAAAGTGTTTTAACTTTGCCTCATTTTTGAAAATATGTTTGGATCTACAGTGCTGACATGTATGCAGTTTTCTTATAGGGTGATTGGTAGTTTTCTTTTAGGATACTTGAAAGGATTTCACTCTCTACTGTTTTCTACTGCCTAATCTGTCACTTAAGAATATAAACATCACTTTTTGAAAGCAAAAGGAATGCCATTTTTCTATTTTCTCCATCTCTATCTCTTTTTCTTTCTCTTCCTCTTAATCTACATTACTGATATATTTAGCTTTAAGTTTATTTTTATTTTTACCTACTACTATTGACTTTCTTAAGTTAAGCTATTTTTCGTCAACTTAAAATATTTTGAGCTCTTATTTCTTCAATTGTTTTTCTCTCCTAGTTTTGAAAATTTGATTATTTATCTGACAGAAGCTTTTTATTCTTTTCTTTATGTCTCTTAATCTTTTCATATTTGCAATCTCTGTCTGTCTATGCTCCATTCTGAATAATTAATCTTGATCTGCTTTTTATTTATCCAGCCATATTCTTAACTATGCTAAACTATTGTTAGTTTATTAATGTGAACTGGGCTAAAAATACTCACACAGGAGGTTTAGGTTTACACTTTAAGACTTTTTTTTTTCAATGAAAATGTACATTTATTGGAGGTAGAAAAGAGGTGCTGAGTGAGACAGCTTTGGGCAGGTGAAAGGATTCATACCAGCCCTGAGGATAACAGGAAAAGGGTCTTTTTATTATTAATTTTATTGAGAAAAAAAATTGCAATGAGCCAGCTTCAAAACAGGTTGGTAGGAGAGTTAGAACAATTAATACACTGCATATTGTTCATAGCGGTTGTCTTTTGTATGCAGAATTTCTGAATTTTCTTCCCCCATCATACAAACAAAGCATTAAAATATTTATCCTGAAGCTCACTTGGCCTTACACCAGATTATACCATCCTATGGAAAACCTCGCTGGGCTTCCTACCAGATATAAATGAAGCATTAGGAACAGTGTCTTCTGATTGGTGTGTCTACATTTAAATGAAGCATGGAAATGAGCATCTTCTGACTGGCTTTGTCAACAGTGCCAGATTCAAATGAAGGACTAACAATAGTACTTTTAAAATTTACCCACAGTGCTCAGGCATAAGCCTGATGTCACTTTGCTCCCACCATCTCACATCTCACTTGCTCTCTTTTTTTTCTGGGAAACATTTTGGTCAGCCTGCTATGTGTGTTTTTATGACTGCTGGCACATTCTGCCCAGTAAGTTGTCAGCATGAGGTTATTATTATTATTATTATTTTTAGATCTGTTCCTTCTTCCAAAGAGGATGACTTGTGGAAATCTGTTTCTGTATCAAATACTTACTGAGAAAGAGCTGTTTGGGTCCTCAGCTTCGCAATAGACTGGATTGTTCTACTAAGAAAGCATTTTATTGGCAGACTTTACTCCTCATGACAAAATTAAAGTTCAGACTTACTGTCCAATCAAAACTCTCAAAACAAAGCATCTGAGTTCTTGCTTTCTTTTGGGTTTTAGTCTTTGCTGGCTCCAAGGGAAAGAAAAGTCAGGTCTGAGAGGTATGGGCTCTAAGAGAGCTGCTCAACTCAGAGCAGCCAGGGAGCAGAGTGGGGGAGAAGTCCAGAGAGGAGTCACAGGGCCAGAGACAGGTCACAAGTCCTTGCATGATCCCTCCAGGCACGCTCAGAAGCAAGTGCTGATAATCTGCTGTGTGTCTCTTGAGCCAATCAAGATGCCAGTCAAAATTAACCACCACATGTTGTATTTCTTACTTTTAGTTCTTTTTAGTAGTAGGCAAGCAAGGTTTTCTAGCCTAACATATTACAAAGTAATTTTTTTCAATATTTATTTTTTGAGACTGTGCTCTTGTTAAACTCCTCCTGCCTCTCAATCTGGGCTTTATCCTTCTTTCCTCCTTTCTCTTCCTCTCCATCTTGACTCCAAGACTCCTAGCCACTCCAACATCTGCCTCTGCATCTAGGGGAGTTATAACAATCCCAGGGTGTAAAGCATCATTTTTTATGTTAATGACTTCCAAATTTTACAGAGTATACTCTGATTTCCAATTATATCTGTCTATTAAACACATTCATTTGAGTATTCATTACTTTTTCTGATTTCAATGTTTTAAAAAGAACTTTGGATTTGTTACATTTTTGTTTCTTTCTCTGAATTTTCCATTTTTGAAAACAAAACAATTCCACTACTTTTTCATGTTGCTTAGTTCTAAAATGGATGAGTCTGTGTTGGTTTTTTTTCTCTTAGAATGTGTTCAAAATGAAGCAGAAATCCCTTTGCTCTGTGTTTCAGGTGTTCCAGAAATCTGAACACGTTGCCACACCCACTCTTTAGCCCTTGGTTCAAGTCACTGTGCCCTCTAATGTGAGCCTGCAGTGGCCACTCCATTTCATTCTCTCCTCCTTCACCACTGGTATTCTTTCAACTGGAGTTAGAGTGACATTTAATCATATAAATAAGATCGTGTCGCTCTCGTATGTAGAACTTCAAATGGCTCAGCATATCCTTCAGAAAGGATCATTTTGGTCAATAAGAATATTCCTGTTCAATCACTAAATATCTTTCAAACATACATTCACATAGTCTCTCTGCTTCTAGTTTTTAAGTTGTTTTAATACTATCCACAATTTGAGGGGTTCTGTATGAGTAAATTAACATATATTTTAATCAATTGTGCTATAAACATGAGCTAAGATTAATAATATCAATAAGAATGAAAATGGGGAAAGGGGATATAGAGGAAGAGGGAGGGATTTGGAAGGGAAGAAGAAAGGGGTTAAAAAATTCCAAATTATATTACATACACACACCCATTCCCTAACATAACTATAAACTATGAGTACTGTAAACACATACTAATAAAGAAATTAAAAGAAAATTAAAAAAGAAAAGTCCCTGTAACAGCAAACTTTCCATTAACAAATACAGTTATTATTGCTTGAAAATATATGATTGTTTTTGTATTCATCTCTTTATTCCACTAAATCATGGGTCCCAGGGAGACAGGTGCTCAAATGGTCTTATTCCTCACTGTCCCCTTTTTGTCAGATCAGTGCATAGCACATTGGAGGTGGTGAGCAAGGCTGAAGTTCTGGATTCATTCACTCATTTGCTTGCTCTTTCATTCCACACATATTGAATGAGTGTTCACCATGGGCCAGACATCAAATTTTGCTAGCCTTTGTTTCTCCAAAGACAAATATATCTCTATTTCTGTACTAATGGAGCTCAGCCTTTCATAGAAAGGCAGTTAAACCTTGATATAATTGTAGCACAATTTGGTGTTTTATTAGAAGAAACCAACAATAATTCCTAAAGCTCCATGACAAAGAACAGAGAGATGCTTTTGAATATAAGTCCTTCAGACAGTATTTTACATGCAACATAAGATTGAGCTTATATTTTAGCTTCTGGAAATGATTTTGTTAAGTTAGAATGAGATACAGAAAGTTGGTTTTCTAGCTCTTGTAGGTCTGATGATTCAGCATAGGAGAATTTCTAAATCAATAGGAATAAGATTACTCTGCAGAGATGAATGCATTGTAAAAAGTAGCCTGCAACCCAAAGGAACTACTATGTTCACAGTGGATACCCTCTGCATAAAATGATCACAGATGATCATTGTTTTGGGTTATGATCAAGTGATTTTAGTGAAGCATGGGCCAACAAGGGAGAACAATGTTTCTCTTTGACAATGTTTCTCTTTGATAGCAGAGCTCCTCGCTCAACTTCAAACAGAAGAATCCTAAACATATTTTAAGAGAAAAAAAGACAAGAATCCCAATGTGAAGAAGCAAATAAGAATTTTTAATAAAAGTATTAAGTGCTAATTTCTCTTTATCAGAGCTGTATGATCTTGGGCAAGAAACCACTGTATCTGTTTTTTTTTCTTTTTGATCTTTAAAATGGGTACAATAATAACTACAGTATTGTACATAAAATCCTTTCTATATAATAAATCTCCAAAGTCTTTATTATTCAACAACTATGCAAATAATATGCTAATTATATGCAAATGAAAGTTTTCTGCAGTTTTTACTATCATTGATCATTTTTGCCTCTCATTTGACTCTCCTAATATTCAGCAGCTTAGCGATGGTCAAGGGAGTACCCTTGCCTTGATTAAAGTCAGACTAATATATTGCTGTCTATATGACTTTCTATGAGTGAATTTCAGAATTTATGGGAAATGTCCTAAAGGCCTAATCCTAGTATGGAGTTTGAAACACTTTCATGCTTTCCCCATTGCATTAGAAATAAAGCTTAGATTTAACATCTGCCTTTGAATACTTTTTTCCTCTTTCTCTTCCTTATTTGTGCCTCCATCATCTCTACAAACATTCCAGCCAAAATTAATCCATTTCTTCTCCATAGAGTCTGACTATGCTTACTTCAAATAACTGATGTAAACAGTACTTACTTACTGTGAATTATGCAGCTATTAACGGTGTTAAAACGTGGAAAAGTGTAGTTGGTGAAATATGATAATTTTTACATTAAAGTGAGAAGGTCTTCAGAAGAAAAACACACTTTCAAAAACATGTTGGCAAAAACCTGTGATCCTGGGCTATTCCACAACAGATTTATATGGTACTAAAAGAAGTTGGAGATGGTATGAGGTCATCTGGGAGTGTTTAGTGGCTTCTCTTTGGGAAAAAGGAGGAAAAAACATTAAGCAGGAAAGAGAAAAGGGCATAATGAGACAAATGCCATATATATCTCACTTTGATGAGAGCTGTTTTTAACTATGCCCACATTTATAGTCTAAACTTTATAGAATCTTCAAGCAATATGGTTTTCATACAGCAACTTGTTAGAATATTTTATGCGCATAAAATGTGGTTTTACAAGGAAGAATCCTAATGTATTTAAGACCCAAAAGCAAGAGAGTGTATGATGATGCCAATGAATTCATGGTGTAAATAGATACTTATACTGAATTATAAGTAATTATAAGGTAATTATGTAAATTATCAAGTGACAGTGAGTTAATATGCCACATATTTATAAGACGCAAATTATTGTTGTTGAGATTTTTGCGATACCATGTTAATTACCAAAAGCTGCATTAGAGTTTGGAAAAATGCTTTACTGAAGACACAAGAAGACAGCAAAAGCTTAAATCTGCAAGGCATTTGTTTTTAGATATGTAGTACCTTCTTGATTTGCTAATATTTTCTAGGAGGAAAACTAAATTAATCTAGTATAGTTTTTTCCTGGTGAGTCAATACTGGTACCGAGTGGTAACTGTTTCTTTTGCCATCAACCATCATATTAAGCTGTTTTTGCAACTCTTGAACTGACCTTTGCTCAATATGAAAACTAGAACCATAATTACCCTAATATGGACTATGGATAAGTCTCATTATTCCATTTCAAAAGTTCATCAATATTTATTTTATTCTCAGTTTCGCATGCTGTGCTAGAGTCCAGGGATTTAATTATGATAGGCTTGCCCATTTATAGTCTTTTTAAAAAATACTTAATACAGGGTCTACAGTGTCTCACTACACAGATCAGACTCAGCAATCCTCCTGTTTTCAGTTTCCCAAACACTGAGATTACAGATTCGCACCACCATGCCCAGTCTCAGTGGCTGTCTCAGGGACAGGACTGGCACAGTACACCAGGGATCAAACACCACCATTTATATTCTTTTAAAAAATTGTTTTAGCTTAGTTAAATTTGCCAAAACAGCAGACCATCCCAAAATCCTTAGTCCAACAGGTGAGAACTCTCTCTTCTTCATAACCAAACTTGTCATACTTTTCTTATTTTTACTGATTCCTAATTCTCAAGAAATTCTTGGAGAAGGTGCAGCAGAATCTGTTGGACTACTGAGCACCATTTGACAAACTCTCAATAACATTTTTAGAATCAGAACTGAAGTTCTGACAGGGTGGACAAATAACTCAGCCCTGAGTAAGGAAATGATCTTAGTTAGAGAGCTTGTGTTACATAAGCAGGTATGTCTGGACAGGTACATATGTGCTAACAAAACACTGAAAAAATCTAGCTAAAATTAGTTATCTCCATAATCAATTCTTTTCTCCCCACTGTATGTGTGCTTATACAAAATTGGCCTGAGAAAATCATATTGAGACAGTTGAAATATAAGCAGGAGTTCAGAGTTAATTATGTATGAAGTTTTAGAGAGGTTTACTTCAGTCAGATGGAACTGCAGAAGACAACAATCTGAAGACCCATTTTGTATTGGAGGCATCAAAGTGTGTGTTAGCCCATTCTGCTGTAACAGGATAAGATACATTGGGAAACTTAAGCAACACAAATGTATTTTTTTTGGCAGGTAGTCTGAGATCAGCATGCTAGTACATAGGTTCTAGCAAAGGCCTTCTTCCACAGAAGTGTCAGTGAGTACAAGCTCTCTCAAGTCTCTTGTAAGGGCATTAATCTTATATGGGTCCACCCTCATAGCATCATCTAGTCCCAATTATTTCCCAGAGACTCTATGTCCCAACCATACCCTCACGTAACAAAGACTCCAACATAAGGCACTTGCAGAAACACCAAAATACAATTAAGTATAAAATTCTTGAAGCCTAGTTAGGAAAACTGATGTGAGGTGGAGCTGAAGGCCTCATGTGACTATGAGGTATTTTCTAGATAAGTGTAATGGGAAGACATGGGAGTAGGAAGGAAGGAAGGATACTGGCAGTTTGAGAAGAAGTGCATAAAATACCAAGGAACATATATTTTGTTCAAGTCACTGTAGCATTAAATTCCCAAGCCAAGTTTTTGGTTCCAGTGATCAGCCTTCAGGCAGCATAATAAAGGTTGGTTGTGGGGAAGAGACGTGGTAGTATAAGATGCTGAGAAGAATGTTCATGAAGCAGCACTTGTGAAGTCCATGTGGCAAAACCCTGAACCAAGGAAGTGAGATAGATGAGGTATCTGACTTCTGGGGCTCTGGGAAGTTCTGTGTATTCAAGAGAAATAGCTGTGGTTCTTGGTCTATAAAAGGGTGGAAAGGAGCTGTAGGAAGTGGGTGGGAAGGGAAAGGGGATTGAGAAAAGGAACACCCTGTCTTATGTACATGTACCTACTCTCCAAGGTGAATGTAAACTTTGTGTACTGCAAATGTGCTAATTTTAAAAAAGAATAGGTATACTCTCTGTTATTAATGCATTCTGTTGCATGCATGATAGTGTAATTATGCAAACAAAATTCCTATGGCTCCTCACAATGGCACTCAGTATGGCAAACACTGGCAGTCCGTGTCCCTAGTTCAATGTGGGAGCCCAGCTCCTGCTGAACTCCTTCACTTTCGAGACCTTGATGTTTTAGGACTTCACTGAATCCCACGTCTCGGTTGGCACCTTTTAAATAGATGACCAGGGACTGTTGAATGGCAAGTTCCTATTACAGCAGGTAGAACAGTAGGTGTCCCAAGTGTAGTGAGTGAGTGAGCTAAAAAGTGTCCAGGCTCAGGAACTAGAAAGCAGTAAGTCACTTTATTCTTAGACCACTGCACACTGTATTCCTCTTGTTGGCTGTCTCGTGATAAAGGGCAGTTGGAAAGTGTGTGAAGCATGCTGAGACCATTAGAAGATGGATCCCTGGCTTTGATGACTTGTCCAATTCTCCTACAGAAAGTTGGTACCTTTTAGTAAAAAAAAGGAGTTGGTACCTTTTGGTAAAAAAGGAGATTCCTTCCTAAAGCGACTAGCAGTGAGTGTGACAGTGCCACATGCTACTTTGCACCAAAGGGAGCCAGAGGGGCCTATGTGACAAGCATGCAGGCAAGTGAGTCCAAACTAAAATTAAAGCATAATCTCTCTGGGACTAGGTAGTCATGAGGGAAAAGGGCCCTCAGTGCTGTGCAACATGGAGCCTTTCATAGTCCGTGAACAAATAAGATCTAATTTTTGCAGACCACCTTGCTATATAGCCTAGGCTAGACTGAAATATGCAAACCTTCTGTCTTAGCCCCCACAAGTAGTTGGGATCATAGGCCTGAGCCACTATGCCTGGCACTTAAAACGTACTTGTAAAATTCATATTTATTCCAAAACATTCAAAATATGTCAGCTGTACATATGAAATAATTTAGTAGCATTATGATTCCTTATCATTTATTCTACCTTTATACTTGTTTGTCTTTATACTGATATTTTGCTTTCTGGCATTTGTTGCCAAAGAATTTTTATTTTATTTTATGTACTTAGTACAGGATCGACACACAGAACAGACTTGTAGTTGTCCTTCTGTTTTCAGCCTCCCAAGCGCTGGGAATACAGGCACGTGCTACCATGCCCAGTCTCAGTTGCCATGTCAGCACAACCCCAGTTGTAAAGCTAGCACTGTCTCTGTCTAAAGAGCTGCTTTAATCCACTGAGCTATCTGGCTGGCTCTTAAGGACCTATCATTTTTAAACATTTTTGTATATGTGTGCTTATCCACACTCACACAGACACCCCAAATACTTGTGCTAACATAAAGACACAAGGACCCTGGTTGGGCCCAAAACAAGGCAAGCAATACCATCAAACATTTCCATGAAAGGAAGAATCCCTTAATTCAGTCCTAGGAATTTGCGTTGGTATTGAGTACATGTTAGGAACATGTCTAGACACAGAGAGCAAGCTGAGCGGAAGGAAATGTTTTCAGGTAGAATCTATGAATGAGATGGAAGTGTCAGGAGCCTTATTTTATTGAGGCTGGGTATGTCAAGAGAGGTGAACACACAGTCTAAAGCCATGGGCATGTTCAGACAATGTTAGCAATTTGCCTTGTTTGTCAGGAAGGAGCCAACATCCGGGGCAATGAAACTCAAAGTGGTATCCAGACCAGCAGCATCAGTATCTCATTAGAAATGCAAATAATTAGGTGTTTTTCTATATCATTTTAATCAAAATCTATGGGGGGGAGACCTCATTTTCTATTTCAACAAGTTCTTCCAATCTAAGTTAGTGTGAAAAGCTATCTAGCCATGTGCGCATGTGGGCACATACACATGTACATGTGTGTGCAAGAGGTGTGAAAGGGACAAAAGTAGCTATAAGTTAGGAAGAATTGAATGTTGTTTTAAGTAGTCCTTCCAAGAAGTCCCTCTCTTCTAGCTGTAGGTGGGATCTACTTTTCTTTGAACCCCGTGAAGGATGGAAATGGATATTATAAGTATTTTAGCCCAACAATCGTGAAGTTATTAAACCTTTAAGAAATTATCAAAATGATGTCTTCATTATTACTTCCCTTATACTTTTGAACATTCCTAAGAAAGGCCTGTTTAATCAAATGATAAAGAGAAGCCTGTTACATAATCAAATGGAGCATGGCCCAAACATCACTGATTACTATAATCACCTTGGATGGGGAGGCTGCAGAATTCTTAGGGGAAGGATACCTTTCAAGGTTTCTCAGCCAAGGAAACCCAACAGCTCTTAACTCTTGCCCTCTTTTGCTTCTAAAGCTTTTTGAATAGCTCATGGGGGTTAAGTAAGATTTTTCAAAGTACTGTTTGAATAATATTAACTCAGAATGTTTTCACTTAGCCCCTAAAGATTTACTTTTTAAAAATGCGGCTTGATCATTAGCACAATTGGTGTCCTCATTAATAATCCAAGCTACCAGCATCCATGTCCTGGTTACCTCGGTGCTCTGCTGTTTACAAGCTGGTCACAGGGCGCTCTTGCAAGTCATTGCATAATAATCAATTTACTTTGCTTTCCTTCTAGATTCATTAAATTGTCTTCGAAGACACCCATTAAGCATGCATTTCTCATTAACTAAGTGGTTCAAAATAAGGGCCTTTGAACACTTCTAATTAGCTGTGTAAAGTTTAGAACAAAGTTAACTGAGACCCCAAAAGACAGTTGTTTGGAATTTCAGGCCACAAATTGCTAGTTGCCAAGTAATGCAAAATGATGAATACAGGCATGTTTCCCCCGAAGATCTCTTTGAAAAACCAAGATAAAAGAGAGTGCATTAGCTACAATAGTTGTCACATTTGTGGCTAATGCTTGATATTTAGGTTAACTCACTTGCATAAGTAATGTGTTGCCTCTGTTAGAGAGTGATGGCTAGGCTTTGGGCTCCTGTGGGCCTTTTCACAACAGTACTGCAGAGGTGGGAAGGGTTTTTGTTATTTTATTTTTTGCCTCAATGGAAAGCTACTGTATAATTTACTCTTACTTGACTACAACAATGTAAGGGCCTTTCAAGACCAGCTGTGAGGTACTTGGGGGAGACACAAAGAAAACACATTACATTATAGAAGTTTCCTCTTAGAACAGCAATTATGAACCTTGGTTGTTAAAATTACTTGGAGCACTTGGGATTAATGCTCATGCCTAAGCCCCCCACCAGAACAATTGCATAAAGGTTTCTGCTGGTTGTATAACCACCATATTTCATGAACAGCCAACATTGAAATATGATATCTGGGAACCTATCAGTCATTTTTTTCTGGGCTCTCCAGAAGACATACTGGGGTGAATGAGTGGTAATCTTCCCTATTTACTTGTTTATGAGTATCAAGTGGAGTACTCATAAATGGACAAGTATTTTCATATTTTTCCAGAGTAGTAGTATCATGCCATTCAAAAACCACTTGTATATTTTGATTGCTTTATTAAATATTTTCTTTTTGTGTGACAACAGGAATCATACTTAGAACCCTTTATCTTGGTAGGCAGGCAACGTAGTGCTGAGCTGTATCCCTAGGCCCCGCATTACTAAAGCTCTAAAACTTCCTGTTGAGCTTCACATATTAGCTTTACTCAAACTAATTCAATAAACTCTCATTGTCTAGGCATAGTGATCACTTTTTTAAAAGACAGATGCTATTGATCTTGAAATAGACCCTCTAAGCATAGAGCAGATAGACCATCATGAATCAGCCCTAATTAAAATATAAGTCTGAGCCATTTCTTTGAGGTTGGGCCACAATACCTAACACCTACAACTTTCAGGAAGAGAGATTCATTCTGGCTCATGATGTTTGGAGGTTTTAATTCTTAGTTGGCTGACTTCAAGGCAGAAAAGGCATGACAAAAGGGTCCAACCAAGGATAGCTGCTCATATCATGATGTTCAGGAAGCAAAGGGAAAAGGGAGGATCTTGGGAGGGAGATATACCCTTTAGCTATGCCCTAGTGAGCTACCTCTAACTATGAGCCCTTCCTAATGGCACACTCAGCCCTGAACTCTTTAATGGAGAAGTCCACTGATGAGCACCCCATCCTCATGATCCCTTTTCTTCCAGAAGCTTCACTACTCAGCTTATAAGATTTTCGGGGGAACGTTCTCAATCAGAAGAATAACATTCTCTACCAATCCCCTAACAAACTCCTGTATATCCTTTTATGCAAGAATTGTTTCATGCAGTATTTAAAAGTCACCAAACTCTTATCAGTTTCAGCATTGCTGAAAAAACTAAGACCAAAGTTTCCTCCAAGAATACAGCCAAACTCTTAGCTATGAACCCTTGAAAAAAAAATCACAAAGGAAGGTAAACATTCCAAACATACAATTGTACATGATAAGTATTCTGATTGCAAAAGAGAGAAGCAAAGGACTAGAAATTAGTGGGACCAAAATGAGACTGAAACCCAAGAGGACAAACACAAAATCCTGCAGCTCCATGCCCATCACCCAGGACCGTGACAGTGAGATGAAAATTTCAAAGGTCTCATCATTCTCATCCCTAAGGCTTTCCGGTTGCAGCCTTCATTTATTTTCTGTTGTGCTGGCTTTGCTCACTGCCTAAGACTTTTTAAGGCATTTTACATTCCTCTATTTTCCAGCTTTCTTGGGTCTTCACTGTACTTTCAACTTCACTCTTACAACTTCACTTCTTGTTATGAGCAATCTGCTTGGCCTTCTAGGACTTCTGAAATCTGGATGGAAGCATCTTTACCCTACAGTGCCTGAACTGTCTGTGCCTATAAAACCTGCCCCACATGGTGAGACCTAGGTCTGCGGCCAGCTTGAGCTGTTATCTACCTCCCCCTGCATGACTGAGGACTGTGGAGACTTCTAAGGGTTTGAGTGGCTGAGTACTATGAAGCAAATCTTAAAGATCAAGGCCTTAGCCAGTACTTCTGGAACAGGAAGCTAGAATTTTCTTCTCAAAGCCATCTTTCTAGGGAATTTACTTTACTGACCTACACCATTCAACTCAATGAAGATCTTGCTGATTTTTTTTCATTTTACTTTTGTTTTATTGAAGTACAAATATCTATGAGACAGTTTTAAGATACCGTGACAAGATGGATTTCATAAATTAATACACTGCAAACTGTTTTCATAATGTTTTGGTATCATAGAAGGTGCACACATGATATTATACTTACAGACATTATTATACCATATGTCTCTTATCAGTAAATTAAGAGACTGTAGCTGTTTGTGTATCTTATTTTTTATACCTGAATTACATCAAAGGTTCAATCATTAATACTTTCTGCCTTGTTATTTTCCTAGTGGTTGTCCATAGTACTAGAAGCCGACCTAATATCCTGTCCATCCACCATTAGTGCAAATCTTGCCTCTCATAGAATTATGTAGAAGCATGGCGTTATCTATCCCAACTGTACTGTGCATACACACACATCATGATTCCATTCTATACCCCTTCCTTGCTCTACACTTGTCAGAGATGGGTACTCCATTATCGTTCAACTAACTTAGGTGCTTGAACTCGACAACACAACTCTGGGCCATCCTCAAGGCAGCTTTCCTATTACACTGATAGTAAAGTATTTGGTTTCTTTATAATGCTAATTTTCTGATCAACCAAGCTCATCTCTACTCTGACATTGCTGATGTTTCCCTTTTGGGGAAGCTGAAAACTATTCAAATGGGTTTTTCTTTTCTCCTGATTTATAGTATAAACGTGGCTAAAAGCTACCAGCAGTACCTGTGCCACAGCTGAAAATGGGCTGCTGTGAAATTTCTCCATTATATTAATTAGTCTGCTGCCTTTTCTCACAGTTTCCCATAAAGTCTGAGGGAATGAGCAAAATGTAGACAAATTTTCTGCTAGAGAATAGCACACATGGCCTTTTATGTCCTGATGCTAGTAGAGTCCTTGTTCACAACTAGAACCTCCTGACCTTATTATTTATGGTCTACATTGTTATTGACATTTATGATCTTATGACCAGAATATCCCATAAAGCTCAACTTATACCAGTCTATGTCTTTTCACCCATTACTTCCAATTTCCTCCTACAAATCAGTTCCAAAGGGTTCTGAACCACACGGTTATGGATATTCACATCAATGACCTATTTTTGGTACCAAAATATGCTTAGTCAGTTTCTCATTGCAGTTATGGTTTGTGTCTAGTTGTCTCCCCAAAGCTTCATGCAGTCATGGGGCAGCTTCTGCAGTTTGTGATTAATTCATGATCCAATGCTGGGATTGTGGGTGTAAGTGCTACACCTGCTCTGGGGAAGATAATACAAATGTAGGGGTGGGGGAGAGAGGCTTGCTAGCTGCTGCCACTGCACTCCTCTCTTTGCTATTTTCTACTACCATGAATGACTGTCCTTTGCCTTGTGCCACTGCCTTGGAGCCAGTTGAGTATGTTCTGAAACCTCCACTAAGTGTAGGCTAAATAAAACTTTTCTCATTTATTTTTGGGTGTTGGGTATTTTATCCCAGCAATGAAAGAAAAGTAACTGAGACAATTGCTGAGACACAATATCCAACACCCACAACTTAAAAGTGAAGTTTATTTTGAGTCGCAATTTTTAAGAGGATTTAGCCAGCAGTTGACTGGCCCTAAGGCAGGAAGGGCACGCTGCAAATGTCTCACACAGAGAAGCTGTTTATGTCAGAGTATCAGAAAGAGAAAGAAGGGAGGAACTTTTTTTCACACCTCTGGTGCTCCACCTCTGACCCGCCCCCTATCCAAACAACACGCTCAGCTACTGATCTCAGTCCACTGATGAAGATAGCATCCCCAAAACCCAGTCAATTTTTAAAAGGCTCGCCTCTGAGCAGAGGCCTTTGTGGGACCTTTTTTCTAAACTATAAGAGACAAAAATATTCTGTCTTCCATAGACTTTTTCAGTGCCTTCCAAATTTAGATTATTTGTATGGAAGAATCACATGGCCGGAGCAGATTCTGTAGATTCCAAGCACCCTTCAGTTGTGACTCTAGACACCATTTATTTCAGTAAGACAAGTGGAATGCTCAAACCCCACTGAACTTTGACAATTCCCTTGGTGGATAGCGAAAGAAAATCAAATCATTCATTTTAACGTTTTAAAAAAGTATTAAGTTTATTGGAACAATTTAGATGTGTGTGTGTGTGTGTGTGTGTGTGTGTCTGTGTGTGCATGTGAAATATGGCATATACTGAGTTTGCCAAAATTGCATACACAGTTCAGAAGAAAGCTAGTATGACAGATGGTATAGCCTTCATATGAGGGATCCTAGAAGAAACTGAAAATGCAGCAGAGTACTGTACTAATAAATTTCTGGAAACTAATGACCACCATTTTGAGTTCTTTTTCTAAATGAAAAGATCAAATGTAGCCTGTATTAATCTCACAATGTTATAAAAAATTTAGTATTAAAATATTAGTACAAGTTTTTCTTTTTTCAAGTGTGTATTTATATAAAAGTATGTATTGTCTGTACACACACACACACACACACATACGGTTAAGTGAAGGAACCTAAGCATATTCTTAGCATTTTATGAATGTAATTGATGTCCTGCACATGTCACGAAGTGCAGAGAGACAAACAGTTTAAACACATAACATAAATACAAGAATATAGCTGTTATAACTGATTCTGATGCCCTCACTTCACATGCTGACTGCCAGATGGGAGTGAGGGCCCTGAACTAACATCTGGTAATGAATATTAAATAAAGAGTGAAAACAAAAGTTGGTGAAAGCACTTTTTTCTTCTTGCTTTAGGCCTTGGTTCAAACTAATTTCCTTGTGTCCTTTATTGCTTCTTATGATGTAGGATTTTACTTTCTGGGGAATTGCACACTCTCTAGAAGAGCATATTAAACGATTATTCTTATCACTGAAGGCGGCTTTTTGACAGGTACACTCAGAGACGAAAGAGAAACACCTTCCCCTGGAGGAAATGGAAAATAAGGAGAAAGAATACAAGATATAATTCTAATGTGGTACAGTCCAGCTGCACTGGAAAAGGCTATGAATAATTCAGGAAGAAATAAAGTGCAAATTTGGAACTTTCTGTGAGCACGCAAGCAATCTTAGGAAAAGAGGTAAGTACATTTAGAGAAAAATTTACCTGGATTTCTGGGAGCTGGCTTGAAATGCAGTGCTCTTTCTGTCTGAGTGTTGCCCTGGCTCTAGTCTTCCTCAGCATAGCTTCAGAGTGGACATGCAGAAAGCAAGCACATGAGAATAGAAGCAGTGGCCCACAGTATCACCAAAGACATTCCTTGTTTTGTACCATTGCAGAGGATGTTCAATTTCTATTTATGGATTACTCCTGGTGACATTTACCTAGTGACATCTGGTGTTCTTTGATAGGATCACATCCTGAACTACTGGAGCTATCTTAATGTGACAGATAAAATTAAAATAGGAAATATAGTAACTCCATAGCACTAGTGTTAGAGTTCAGCTCTGCTTGTTTGGTCATGCTTCCACCCTCTGATTTCTAGATCTTACTTATCATTCTAGGTCAGTAGAAATTATGCAATTCTTTCTTATTTCAACTTGATAGTGAACTGAAAACATGCCTATGAAGTCTAACTTGTATTCACTAAACTCCATAAGCTAGCTTTAATGTTTTGTTTTTTCTTACCTTCTCTTATGCCTATCATGTCAGCATTTCTTATTTTCATCTTTGTCCTCAAACTGAGTGCCCTGTGTGAATCTCATGCTATGTTCATGCCTCTGTATTATTTTTTCCACTAATAAGAGATGTGACATTACACCTTCTGTTTTCCTCTTGGGAGATGTCTTAGTTACTCTTTTCTCATTGCTGGGACAAATACCCAACACTCAAAAGACGGAAAAAAAGGCTTACTTAGCTCAAAGTTACTGAAGGTTTTATAGTTTAAAACAGCCTGAGTTGTTTTAGCAAGACCTTGGAATCTTATTTGCTCAGGAGAGACGGTCAGTGCCTCTGTCTTCTCCAAGCATCTCTTCCCTGCCTGAGGCAGATTCAATCACAGACGCTGCCACTCTGCTGTACAGGGTCTGGAGGAGAGGCTGGAGTGCCACTGTGTCCTGGATGACCATCTCTACACCTCTGAAAGACAGCTGGCCTGGGAGGCAAGGTGAATTGTTAGCACCCCTGAGCCCTGCCTTGGTCCTCTGGCTCCGCTCCTCAAGCCATTCCCTGTTCCTTGAACCAGGTCTGCCTCATGAGTCTTTAGGGGGACAACTAGATACAAACCATAATATGAGACTACAGTCATTTTGAGGTTATCCAGTGCTTGAAAGATTTAGAAAACTGCAGGCATGGAAGACTTGCTGGCTACTTTCCTGAATATTTGTGTGCACTCCCAAGTTGGAAAGTCACTTCAGGTGTTTTGCTTGCTTTGTGTTCAGAAATCATCATCATGTACTTTATGTTTCTTATGAGGTCAGTGAAGTCCCCTCAAGGTTTATCTTGTAGTCCTGTACCTTATTCTGTAGATCCTTTGTCTGTGTCATCCATGTGGATGAGTCATGGCCAATGCTTGACCACTTTGCTCTCTCTGAGAGCCTGAGAGAAAGTTTTCTCTCCACGTAACTCTCCCCAGGCACACTATAGAACTTTGATCTCTTTCCTCTGTGGCTCCATAATCTCCTTGTTCTGGAAATTTGGGGCTCATCTGAGTTTCATGATGTTTCAATACAGGTTGTTCTATGTCCCGAGTCTTTGCTGACCTTGAAAAGCTAGGGCCAAAATGTTGGCTGGCCTTGCAGCTCTTCTATTTCTCCAGTTTTGATCTGTGAACTTAGGTTGTTAACCATCCAGAAGAAATTTAGCATCCTGCAGCATATGCCTTTCACTTTTGCTCTATCTAGGTCTTAACCATCCAGCAGAAAAGTATAAAAATGAAGTATACACTGTGGGGCCATAATAATAAGTTCAGCTGTAAATGGTTATGGTTGACAACTTCTTTGGATAACTCACTATTGTTGTGGAATGCTGGACTGTGTTGGATTGTGTTGTCTAGCTCAAGCACCTAAGTTAGTTGAATGACAATGGAGTGCCCATCTCTGACAGGTGTAGAGCAAGGAAGGGGTATAGAATGGAATCATGATGTGTGTGTATGCACAGTACAGTTGGGATAGATAACGCTGTGTTTCTACATAATTCTATGAGAGGCAAGATTTGCACTAATGGTGGTTGGACAGGATATTATGTCGGCTTCTAGTACTATGGACAACCACTAGGAAAATAACAGGGTAGAAAGTATTAATGATTGAACCTTTGATGTAATTCAGGTATAAAAAATAAGATACACAAACAGCTACAGTCTCTTAATTTACTGATAAGAGACATACGGTATAATAATGTCTGTAAGTATCATATCACGTGTGCACCTTCTATGATACCAAAACATTGTGAAAACAGCAATGCATTAATTTATCAAATCCATCAAATCCATCTTGTCAAGGTATCTTAAAACTGTCTCATTGATATTTGCACTTCAATAAAACAAAAATAAATACAAAAGAAAAAAAAAAAAAAAAAGAAATCATCATCATGGAAATTCATAGTCCAGCCACCATAAAATGGGAAATTTGGGAAAATTGTCCTCTGGAAACACTCCAGTCTGAAGTCATGTACCAAGCTATTGTTATTAACTTAACTATCGTCTATCAAAGTTGCAAAACTTTCTAATGATGGTACATGGGGTGGTAGGCTTTTGTATGCTGGAATGAACAGAAGGAGTGTCATTGTAATGAAAAATAGGTGGGGGGTGCAGAAAAAAGAGACAGAGACAGAGAGACATTAGTAAAACTAGCAAAAATGGAAAATTAAAATGGTAAAAGGAGACAAGCATGGTGCCGCATGCACGTAATCCTAGCTCTTTCGAGGCTGTGGCAGAAAGCATTGTTGCAAGTAAGACTAGCCTAGGATGGATAGTGACTCCCTATCTCAGAAAGATAAAACGAAACAGGAGAAAACAAGAAATAAAATGATGAAACCAAAAAACATACATGAGTTCCACTTACATGCTAGAGGAAGATAATTTTCAACTTTTCTTTTGTTCTTATATTACTATATTTTGTTGCTATGGATCTTTTGCTTTTAAGATTTTAGGTATACTCTGCTTTCTGGCAAATTGTTCTAAATATTCATTTCTAACTTGGCAAATGCAAAAATGCTACAGTAACTAGGAGGTTTCCTGGTCTACCCACATGAGCACATTGAATTCATGAGTAATTGATGATATAGTATGTATTTGCTACACAGCAAAATCTTTACAACTTTTAGGGGAAAAAATAACTCAGTTAAGAACAAATTGGGAAATATATGGAGACTTTCAAAAAAGTTCTGAGATGGCTTAGCTCTTCAAGGACCATAGAGGTTGAAGACTATTTTCTTATTATTAGAGTTATAACTTTTTATTTCTCTGTGATCTCACATTTCTCCCCTTCTACCTTCATTTTGTACAGGATACCACTTTCATTCATAGAAGATATGGGAATGATAAAAGGAGACTGAATTAGTAGGAGATTTTCTATATTAAGTTTAGCTTTGCAAATATAGAAGATTAAAAAAATATATAGACATATGAGAAAAGGAATTACAAGTCTTCAACTTCAACAGTGCTTTCTGCCACAGCCTCATGAGTGCTGGGATTTCATGAATACACCACCATGCTTGGCTGCTTTGTTTCTTTTTCATTTATTTATTTGGTACAGGGTTTTACAACACAGCTTGAACTTGTAGTGACTCTCCTATTCTCAGCTTCCCCAGTGCTGGGACTACAGGTCTGGGCCACCACACCCGGACTTGTGCACTGCTCAGTGTGCCCAAGGGAAGGGGCTGGTGTTGCGGGACTGGGGATTGAACTCTGGTCCTTGTGCTTGCCAAAGCAGGTGCTTAGTCTGCTGAGCTATTTTGCTGGCCCTTGAAAAAGGAATTCTTAAAATGGCATTATTTAGACTGGCAAAACCAAGATGAAATAGGAAAAGACTCTAAGACAATTATCTTACAGGAGCCGGGGAGATGGCTCAGTAGAATAAGTGCAAGCACAAGGGCCTCAGTTCAATTCCCAGTTCTACAAAAAATTAAAAATAAAAAAGACAGGCATCTTACATTATTATTGTCTTTTTTTTTTTTTTTTTTTTTTTTTTTTTTTTTTTTTTTTTTTTTTTTTTTTTTTTTTTTTTTTTTTTTGTTGTTGGTAGAACTGGGGATTGAACTCAGACCCTTGCACTTGCCAGGCAGGTGCTTATTCTACTGAGCCATCTCCCCAGCCCCTAAATTATTCTAATAGGCAAAGATTTCATTTGTCACAATTGTGTTAACTCTAATTCTCAAAACACAGCTCAAAGTTCTACAGCATGTGACCATGTTTTACCACGGTTTATTAGCTGCAAATCATTGTGCAAAGTATGAACTTCTTTGGTGGCTCTTTAATATACAAATCACCATATAAATGACACATGCTTATTGTAATCAGTAGCTAATTACTTCAATTCTGTCAAAGTCTATACTTACTAGCCATGCCCATTTTTGTAGTTTGTTTATGTACACACAGTAAAGCATGTAGCTATGTTATATCCTTGTTTCCTGGTGATGAAGGAGTGTGGAAATTTATAGTTAGGAAAGTGGTTAACAAAGATAAAAATACAGCAATGAAAGAGTGGTAAAGCTAGAAGAGAAATTCAAGATGAACTTCCATAGAGTTATAGTGGAAGGAGTCACCTGGGACTGTCCATACTGCCATCCGTTAAGAGACTCTGCATGGTGCAGCCAGAAAGTAGGATGAACTTTTTAGGCATAAGTGGTTGGGACAAGAAGGATCAAGAAACCTTACAGCGGTGATGACCAACCTACGGAATGCATGTCACAGTGGGCACACAGAGCCCTCTCCGTTGACACAGGAGCCAAGTTACCCCAGCCAAGGTTTGACAAATTATCAGCATGCATACAACAGCCAAAATCACATTCATTGTGCAAAAGCTTGTCAAATGCAAACTTTTACCTTTCAGTAAGGAATGTGTATGACTGAATAATCTATTATTCTGTTTTTCTTTTAAGATAAAAGAAAATCTGTAACACATATATCATATGTTACCCTGTTTCTTTGTTTCTGCTACTTATTTTTGCTTTTGTTTTTACTCTTGAAAATAAACTAAAATCTCAGTATTCATATTTAATTGCATCATTGACACATTGTGATGAGTGGATTTGAGGTTACGGTTTGAGCACTCTGCCTCTAACAGTTTGTCATCACTGCCTCAGAGGAAGTGACACTGGGAAGAATTTCCCAATTAATAGAACTCTTATGGATATTATGTAATAGCAGCATTGTAAAAGAAAAAAATAATGAAAGTTGATAAAAACTTAGCAAAAAATACTACACCTTCTCAAGACATGGGAAAGCAGCTTGCTGAACATTGTAAGTGGCTCAATGACAAGGGAAGGAAGCACTGTTCAAGTACATTTATGAATGTTTAGAAAGTAAATAAAAAGCCTTAATTAACTTCATCTTTAATGTTTTAGATTACAATGTGGTAGATGAGCATTATTACATTTTTATAGTGAGTATTATATTTTTCTTTATCTTGTACACTTATCACTGATAATTGTAGGGATTTCAGTATTTTGACTAATAATTTTAAAAATCATGAAACAGTTATAGTTTCCTCCACTGACAATTAAAAGTTGTCTTGCTCAGTATCAGTAGTCACAAATATTTTTCTGGTCCTGGACTGTCATGCAAAGCAGGGACTGCCTGTGCACTCTCTAAAGGAAAGGAGATATCCACCAGATCTTTTACTATGCAGCAAGAGAGGGACTGTCATGCAAAGCAGGGACTGCCTGTGCACTCTTTAAAGGAAAGGAGATATCCACCAGATCTTTTACTGTGCAGCAAGAGAGATGGTACTATTGGTCAAAGGCAGCTTTGTTGTTGGCAGGACTAAGTTAACTGAGAACTCACGCATACAGCACAAAGGGAATGTAACCCTAGAATCTGACTCTGCCAGGGATCAAAGGAAATAGCATTCTAATTTAAACCAAATTCTTAATGACTTATATCACAGACACTTATATTGGAAACAGATATTTCCTGGTTACATTTTGAAGAGCATGACATGAAGCCCTGCTACAAATGAAGTGATCCTGGCCTGCTGTGTCATGCTGGCCCAGCCCTACTGGGCGCACTGAGATGGTGATTGAGGTGGACTTGGTGGCACATGCCTGTAATCCCACAGAAGGATCATTACAAGTTTAATCTACATAGTGACATCCTGCACACTCTGTCCTATATACATAAAATAAAGAAGAATGGATTTGTCCATTTCCTCACTGAAGGTAAACCAGGGTACGTTTTTTATGAGAACAATGTGGGCATGTCTTAGTTATGGTCTGAACAGTGGTACATGTTCACCATCTGATTCTTATAGACATAAGCAGTGTCTGTGTTGATAGATAGAGGCTCTTGGTGAATTGTTCTATTTTGTTATATTGCGGTAGTTTGTTTTCTAGCAGCCTATTAACTTTCCTTAGAAGAACATTTGAAGTAGGGCTAGATTTCCCTTGATATTATTAAATCAAGATCTTTTGTGAAGTAATTTCTTAAAAGCTATTTTGAATTTCCCACTAGATAAGTACCTGCTGATGTCTGTTCTGTTCACTAGTTTCTGAGCTTTTCTTTGCAGGATTGATTATTTGATTTATGCAATTTGATAGTGTTACTTTTGTCTTAACTTTTCATTTTTGTTTCTTCCAAAAGCATGCAGAAGGACAAGGGAGAATAACTCCCTAAAATTTCTAGCTTGAAATTGTTGTCTCTTTCTGTCTTTCTGCGGAATTTAAATAATTTAGGGTGTACATAGCCATGAATAAGGATTGGCTACACAGATCTAGATATTGAATTGCTTGAAATTCAGTATCAAGTTATATGTACTATTTTCCATGAATTAAATAGTACAGCTCAACAGGCATATATTACATTATCCTATTTTGTCTTTTTATTGCATACTTAACTGTCTGAAATTATGTTGTCATTTTCATGCTTCTTTTGTTTTTTTCTTTCATAGTATTTAAGTTACACATCTACATTACTTATCTTATTTGTTTCTATATTAGTCCTTAGGGCAAAACAAGGCATCTAAACATATGTACTGAATAATTAATCATTAATAACAAGAAAATAAAATAAAGCTTATAAATAAAATAGAAACAAAGGAAAATAATGAAAGCAAAATTGATAAAAAATTAATTACAGTCTATACACTGTGGCAAGGACTGTGGGAGCAGCAACAAGCAAGGCACAGTTCTTGAACTAGAGATGTCCCAATCTAGTTGCATGTATGAATAGAAATGAATTGCAATATGATAAACAAGTGAAACAAAGCAGCATGTTCAAAGAACAATGGAAACACAGTGGGAGTAGTTCACTTTCTCTTGTCGGGAGGGCAGATGGGATCAGTTCTGAATTCAGATTTAAAAGAGGGTCAACATCCAACAAACAGACAAGAAATTTGACAGAGTGGTGGAACTCCCCAGCAAGATCAAAGACAGAAACAGAAAAGGTCAGGAGACACACAGGGAACTATCACTGTCCTCTGAGGTTTCTATTTCTAGGGTATAAATAAGTGGGAAATGGGAAATAGCAACCAGTGCAACAAAAACAAAGGCAAGATCAGATAAAGAACGACAAAGTCACAGCACCAGCTAATTTGCTAGCTTCTCCGAGAAAGCAGTGTCAGTGAATGAGGGCTTTCAAGAGGAAGAAGATGTGGATTTTGCAACCAGCCATATTTGTTAGGATAGCTTGGATAACTGTACTGCTGATTTCTACTTGTCTATTCAAAGGAAGAACTAATAATACTTAATGTGTCTTTTCTAATAAAAAAGCTTTTGTTCTAATAAAAAGCTTTTCAATAACAGATGCAATTCCCATTGTTTTCTTTGTAATATTTCACTTGTGATTGGGGTTTCCTTCATAAAATCTTTATACCTATGTCTTCCAGAGTTCTATTTTCTTTTCCAGCAGATCTAATGTTTCTGTTTTATTTTATTGAAGAACAAATAGCAATGAGACAATTTCAAATCAAATTAGTAGGACAGATTCAACAATTATTACATTGCACATTGTTTTTGTAGTGGCTTTTTGTTGTACAAGGTGCATACATGATACTCTGTCTACAAACACTATTAGAGCAGATGCCCCTATTCAATGAATTAAGAGAATGTAGCTGAATACTTATCTTTTTCTTCAAAGCTGAATTATAGTACAGTTTCAATAATTAATACTTTTTACATTATTATCTTCCTAGTGGTTGTCCATAGTACAAGAAGCAGCAGGATATTCTGTCCAAACACTATTGGTGCAAATCTTTCTTCTCATAGAATTATGCAAAATTACTGTATATTTATCCTAACTGTACTGTTTGTACAAGCACAGAATGGTTCTTCCTTTGTATCCCCTTTTTTTGATTATTCCTGTCAAAGATAGGTGTTCTATTGTCATTCAATTATTATAGGTCCTTGAATTCAGCGAAACAATCCAACACAATCTAGCAGTGCACAATAATGGTGGGTTGTCCGAAGAAGTTGTTTACTAGAGCCATTTACAGCTCTGCTTATTATTATGGCCTTATTTTATATACCTTGTTTTTATACTTTTCTGCTGGATGGTTAAGACCAAGATAAAGCAAGACCTATATAACAAAAAAATGTAACTTTTGTATCTGATTAGGTCAGTCAAGTCCCCTCAGGGTTTATCCGGTAACTCTGTACCTCACCCTGTAGATCCTTTGTCAGTATTTTCTGTTTTAATATTTGGGTGTTTGATCCATTCTGATTTTAATTTAGTGAATGGTGATAGACATGAGTCTAGTTTTAGACTTCAGCATGAGGAATGACAGTTTTCTAGCACCATTTACTAAAAAGGCTATCTTTTTTCTCTTTTTCTTTTATTTTCTTCCATTTTTGTGGCTGGTTCATCTCCTGCTCCCCCGGGGTGGTGCTGAGGTGACATGTGGTGCTAGGGAATGAACTGTGGTCCTTGTGCTTTGCTTAAGCTTGCCTAAGTAGGTGTTTTAGATCACTGAGCTATCTTTCTGGCCCCAGCATGGAAAAGAAGTATTGGACATACAAGTAAGTAAGGCATATAAAACTCCAAATAACCATGATAAAATAAATCTATACCAAGGCACACAATATTCAAGATTACAGAAATGCAATATAAGAACAGAATATTAAAATCTTCTATAGAAAGGAAAGAAATAATCTATAAAGGAAATCCTACAGCAGAATTCTCAGACCAAACTCTTCAGTCACAGAAAGTGACTGAAGTGTTTCAAGTCTTAAAGGAAAATAAATTTTAGCCAATACTGATGTACATCACAAAACAATCTTACCTTTATATGCATCAACAACCTCAAATTCCTTTAGCCTCATAATAATGTATTTATAGTTTCTGGAGATAAGGACTAGAGCATTTTTTGGGGGATGTCTAATAAGGGATGTTATTCTACCCACCACATCTGGTGACTTAGCTCCTTGCCAGTAGACAGTGGATCTAATCTCACTGCTTCTACATCTCCCTTGGCTCACTGTAACCGTAGATCACCTGAAGTAGGTTCCAGATCCCACGGAGGAAGCACAGTTTCAAATGTACATTTTTGGAGAAAAAGGCATCCTAAAGTCACTAAAGTTTGATTTGGATCTTGATCTTGAACATTATTGTTTTACAGAAAAGGATATTAATTACCTAGAGGAAGGTCACAGAGAGAAAGACTACAGAAAAAATATTAAAAAGGATTGTTTATAAATCTATGTATAGATCTGTGAAGGAAACTTACTTTTCTTGAAGCAGAACTAAAGGAATTATGTTATAAAATGTAAATGAAATATGCAGTTATTTTGTTTTAATTTTTTTCTTTATGGTTACCTAAACCCTCGTATTACTTGTATTATGGGAAAAGATAGGGATTGAAATCCCTACTCAAAAACTGAGCCTATGTAAGTTGTTTGTAGTACTGGAGTTGGTAAGGTAGGGAAATCTGGGGAGAGCCAGGGAACTTTTGTCAACAGCCTACCATGTATAAACACTAGCATTTTTTAGCTATTGTGTTCCTCCTTCCATAAATTTTCAGAATGCTGTCAGACATATCCTCATTTGCATCTTCAACAAGTCAATGATCAATGAGTCATGTGCATCTCAAAGCCTAAAGAACTGAGGCAAAAGCTACCACTCAGATTCCCTCCTGAGCCCCATTCTTGCTCAAGGAGAAACTGGATCATTCAGAAAATTTAATCTACTAAGTAAGAAATTAAGATTTCATCAATCATTGGTCATTATTTCACCACATATGACCAATTCCCTCTTTTTTAGTCCCACTTTGATCCTTGCAATAGCTTTTCAGCACCTCCTGCTCACTCAGTACCTAGTAGCCAGAGTGTTCTTTCTATACCGCCTACTCATTTATCCAGTGTCTCTAGATTTAGCTGTGTTGCAGATTATTTGGCACTTGGCATGTGTGGAAGGCAGGCATTAGGCTGAGGATTTTTCCTACTAGGCAGGTGCTGAATTAAATGGCAGTGTAAGGCATTATATTTGAAGGCAACTTCTATTAAAAGCAGTCAACCTCTTTTCATTTAGTGGCTTCTCTAAGTATGGGTAAGAGTGAGCAATTTTCTCAGCCAGAATAAACGAAATCACTTGAACTCCTCTAGTCAAGTTCCATAATGGCAGGATTAGGAACAAAGCACTTCTTCCTTGTGCACTAAAAATATCTACAGAAAATGGCTTCTTTTGTTTTGGTTGTTGCCTGTATAGTATCTGTCTTCTTGCACAGACAAGCTTGATAATTCACTGGGAAGTCACCTGCTCAGTTTTGATATAAGTAGATCATGCTTAATTCCATATTCAAACATTCCCTACATTGTCCAAGACTATGTGTGTGACATAAAACACCACTCTCTTTCAGCGACAAATAGTGATTGGAAATTTATTCTAGTCAGAATTGCTTGCTGAGCTCAAGCATGGGGATCTGGACTTTTTTAACTACCTGATCTGAGGATTACTGGCTCCAGCTGTAGCAGATTGACACTTGCAGTTGCTAAAAGCCAGTCAGGGACAGCAGGAGATACTAATGTTGTACCAACAGCTATAACTTTAATGGCCAGCCAGATTAATGTCATATATATAGCTCTGGATTACAAAGGCTCTTTCTGCTTATGAATAATTTAAAAGGTTTCCTAGAACTTTGAGGTACATTTTTGACTCAAGCCATTTCAATACAACTTTTATGAGTCTTCTATGTGGAATAAAATGGTTGATGTTATCCTCAAAAGATCATACCCTAGTCAGGTAAAAACTATTTTCTGACTGAATTTACCTGAATTTTTATCTGTGGCCTACCATATGGAGGACACTATATAGTTTCTGTATGAATCTCTATTTTTCTAAAGGAAAGTTGTATATTGGCTCTGGGGATCCCTGACAAATCCAGCGTCATCTGTTTATACCATTCTCTGAATGGAATCCTCGGACTTGAGCTGTTTGTTTCTGTAATGAGTTGCAGGTGTTGAGAGGAGGTGGTGTAGCTCTTCCTAATTGCTTGTCACACTGCTAATCGGATGAGGGGGATATCAGTGCCAAGGAGATGGAGATGTGCTTAAGCAACCAGAAGTTTTCATCCATGAATAAAGCAGATGCTTAGGGAAAAAAATTTAAGGTAAAAATGGTAAGATTTTCTCTTTTATAAAATAAATCATTGTAAGAACAGTAGGAGGGGGGCTCTAGCTTAGCTTTGTGAGCACAGTAGAAATAAGAATGAGAAATTTCAAAGAGCATAGATTTTAGGAGTTCTAGATAAGAATCATGGGCTATCCTCAGGAGCTGTGTGCCTTTAAGCAAGCTACTAAACATTGTGAGTCTCTGTTTTCTTACTGACAAAATGAGGGTAAAAATATCTAATGTCTAACTTTGCAGGATTTTTAGAATTAGTGCTAATGCAGATAGAATATCTAGCATAGTGGAGACCAGAGTTTCTCAAAGTATGGGCCTTGGGCCAAAGGTATCAACCTCATCATTGTGCTTGCTAAAAGCAACATACTTGGCTGGAGAAATAGCTCAGTGAGATAAGTGCTTGCCTGGCAGGCACAAGGTTCTGAGTTTGAATTCCTGTTACCACCAAAAAAAAAAAAAAAACCCTTATGTTTCCTTATCTTTGATTTTGCATCTGTCTCATGCACACCTGCTGAAAGAGAAACTCTGTGACCCAGAAATCTGGTTAAGGAAATTTTCCCAGGTGATTGTGATGCAAGTTTAAGTTGGAGGCTTTTGAAAACTATGTAAAATATTATTAAGTGAATAAAAAGCAACTAGTATACAAAACGTTAAGTGAACATAAGTCAGAAACCAATGTCTAGTGCCTTGCAGAGGTGAAGAGCAGTAATGAGCAGGAAAGAGAGGTGAAACCCACTCCCTGCAGCACAATGAGATTCTATGTACACTCCTAATTGTCCATGAGGACAGCCACTCTTGCCCTAACCAGAATTATGTGTGAACAGTGACCACATAGGTTCCCCTCTTTATTCCACAGCAGAAGTGCAAGTTATTTTTCTTCATGTCTGAATATTCCCAAATCCCTTGAGTGTATTGGAAATTATTTTCCAAATAAATAACACTTGAACTTAAATTGAAAGTATTTTAAATTCAACACGCACTTTCACAATAAGTTCAGTTTATAAAGGTCCTATCTCAAATAATGCAATATATTTTGTAAGATGTTAAACATAATTATTGCATCATTTACTGAAAGAGAATGAGTACTGTTAAACAATTACATGCAATACACATAAAGCCTGCTTCAAGGAAGTTTCTGAATATATTGGAAACATGTAAGAGATATTACGACATGGCAATGTTTTCAATATTGACCACAAAAGTCTAATATATTTTTCTGTGCATTCAGTATGACTCCTACATACTGCAAATCAAGAATAAGGACAGAAGTCAGGATCAGTGTTTTGAGGGTATGGCTTCGTAAACATGTACCACTGAGCCACTGATATTTGGGCACCAGTTGACACTGCGAGGAGCTGCGCCATTGCAGGACCAGTACAGGAGAAGAGCACAAGGACTTGTGCATGTGTCTAGGCTCTGTCTGAGAGCTCTTTCTGGAGGGAGCTGAGTGTTATCCACAACCTCCTGGAAACACTCCAACCCTGTAATTATATTCTGCTTCTCCAAATTGGTCTTTGTCTTTCTAATTGAATAGTGCTCAATTTCATCATGCTCATTTTTAGATACTTTCTCCTTTTATTTCAAGAGTCTAAATAACAGGCATCCATCACGATGCTGAGAGGAGGAATGTGAGGCAGAGCAGCTCTCCATAATTAGGTCCCGCCCCCAGAGGCGTCCGCCAGTCCTCAGACAAAGACGGCTCCCAAGGCGTTTCTCTGGCCACGTCTCCCAGACCCAAAGGTACCCCAGTCTCTGAGCCAGGTAACCAGAGTGTTGAGTGGACTGAAGGGCAGCATCGGCCTATGGCACCGCCCTTGTGTAGGATGAAAGGAGGGGTTACTTTTCCAGATGCTCTTTTTAGTTTCATTCAGAAGCGTTGTTTTGTCCTTGAGCTGTTCAAGCATTATTTCTGAAGGGAGAATCTCTATTACTAACAAAAGCTGTTAGTTGATACTCATGTTGCTTTGGGGTATTATTCCTTCTTAGTTACTGGAAGAACATAGAAAAGAATTATCAGATTCTTCCTCTCATGATTCATTCCATGGTAAGCCCTGGGCATTTATTGCATACAAGACAATAGAGATAGTAAACCATAGTTCATATCTGAAACTTATCTATAACAGTTATTGAACAGAGTAATGACTTATGTTTATTAAATTGATGACAAGTCTTCCCTAAAACATATCTTTCATGGTGTAAAATCGATGCACAGGTTAAGAATCTTAGGTAGAACAGAAGCTTTTAAAGACAATCCTCCCAGTAGCCCTACTGGACAGAGTGCATAACTATCAGGACAGTACTATTGAAGAACCAGCTCTTTAAAACATGATTTAAAGTCAAATGTATGTGATAAAAAGTCTCAGATTTTAGGCTACATCAGTTGTTATTATAGGCCAGCTGGGCACAGCACAACACTTGTCCATATATACCTCTGGGACCCTTGTTGATGTAGATTTTAATGTGTCCTGCAATGTAAAATATGTACAAATGTATGTAGTAGCTCTGTGTAAACACTTCTGGAAAAATACAGACAAGCTTTCTTTGCAAAGTTAATTTATCACTCTCATTTAATTATTTACATTTTGGGATTTGCTTGCAGCTGAATTAGATTCCCCCCATCAGTATTACAGTCAAATCTTTCACATACAATTTGACAAAATTTTTCTACTTGAAACTTTTAATGAAGTCCTCTAATCCTTACTTTGGTAATAATTGCAGCCCCTGCCCTATCTGTAGAGATCTCAATGGGCAAACAACTTCTCGTTTTTCTTCTCTTGGGTAATGTTTATGATTTTTTCCCAACAAAATTCTTCCTATTTTGTTTCCCTCTCTTTTGAGTTCACATTGTGGACTTGGCATATCAATGTGCTTCGTAAATATTTCAGATACTACACAGCCTTGATCAAATAGAACTATTGCTGGTCCTTATGCAGTGATTTGTAACAAAAGCAATTTTTTCCATGACCTGTGTTTTCTAGCATCCCCTCCATTCATCCAACATGTTTATCATTCTTTATTTTACCATTGGAATTACTCTCACCTTGGCACCGCAGGACCCTCGCTCTGCACACACATCACATCCAATCATTCCCCTTTTGGAACTTTTGCAGGTTGAAGGGAGGCTGAATTGGTGGGAGGAGGCTACTCCAGAACACTGGTGCTCTCTGGGACTCTGGTAGATGGAGGCAGATGTGATAGTGGTGACACTGCAGGTGGTTTGATGCCTTCTCAGCAGAGGTATATAATGTCTATGACTTCAGTTTCAAAATGTAACTTTTCTATCAGATGGGGGTGCACACTCATAATGCACAAAATGCTCGCTTCCCAAGGAGAGACATTAGTTCTTTGCCTAAACCCCTGAGGAAGGAGATAATTCACTTTTGGAATAAATTTTATTTAATGAATTTAATTCCCACAGCCTTCTTTTGCAGTGGAATTAGATTTTCACATTATTATGTAGAGAAACAGCACTTCTTATCTTACCTTGGTTGTCCAGAAAGCAGAGCCTCAGACCGCTACAAGGATTGCCATCTCATGGGGTTCTCTCCACTGGGGTGAAGGTGCAGAGTAAAGCAGGGTGGAGGACTTCGTACTGGTGCATTATAGGGATGATAACCCATAAGGGGTAACACAGTGGTCTACTCCATGAGGGTCACCAGGTCTGGGAAGGTGAGAAAGAAGAAAGGACTTATTTGATGGGGTTTGCATCCTTCTAGTGAAAATTTTCCCCACAGAGAGTTAATTTTCTCCACTGGGACCATGAATGTGTGGGTGCTGGGCCAGGGCCCATGGCTTCAACAGGGAAACTTGGGGTTGGGGTGAGGCAGGAGCCAGAACCCAGGCACGCACGAAGGCCTGGCATCCTGGTAGCAATGAGGCAGGGAGAACCCAAAGTGCTTCATGAGCGGTGTCAGATAAAGGCTTCTCCCTTTAGTTCCCATCACTTCACAAGAGAGCTTGTCCAGGACTAGAACTAAATTAGTAATTAATTTGTTGCTGTAACATATTCAATCTGTTTTTCTCCTTCATGCTTTTCATTTTCTGAAAGAAGCACATCAGTATTTTTACACTTCCCCCGATCCTACCAAACTAATCATAGATTGAAAATATTTTTAAAAAATTGTGTCTGTACTGGCTGTCTACAGGCCTTTATGCTTCTTACTAGACCCTAAGCAGCAAGACTGCTCTTTCTGCAGAGCAACTACATTGTATTTGGTGTTACAAGTTACCTAGAGATTGTTTTAGACATACAGGAGCTCATGTGAATTATTTACTCAAATACGGGGACATTTTATATCAGGAAGGCAAATGTCTGTAGATTTTGCTATCCAAAGGGCCCTGAAACTATGTCTGCACCAGTTCTTGGGCGTTATTATTTATGAGAAATAAGCCTCCTCTGGCCAATTTATACTGCCTAAATTAAACTCCTTTAAAAGTTAATGAAAAATTGCTTCGTTAGTTTATTTTGAGAAAATGATGCATAGTCACTTCTCAAAATTTGAACAAAAATGAGAAAATATCATAACATTTAAAAATTGCTTATAAGCCAACCACTGGGAAACATGCAGCAAATGAATAGCAGCCTACACATTGCTTCAAATAGAGATGTGGAAGTCAGTAAATACATAGATGGACAAGTGAAAAACATAGATATAATTTAATTTAAAAGATATAAGTGTGTTATTTTATTAAATTGTTACACATACTTTCAAATTATTATTATTATTATTATTATTATTATTATTATTATTATTATTTTTGCAGAACCAGGGATTGAATTCAGGACTTTGCACTTGCCAGGGAAATGGTTATTCTACTGAGCCATCTCCCTGTTCCCTGCTCAAATTTTATTAAAAAAGCAGGAATTCATTGGAAAGGATTGTGCAAATATACAACAGTTGATCTTAAGAGGTATATTATCTTAAATATTATGGAATATTTCCATAGGTTAAGAACAAAAATAAAGAGAAATTCAGTAATATTTTTCAGTGAGTATATTTTCTAAAATTGCATGGTAACCGAGACCCAGCACAGCTCGGCTGGTGAGTGAGGACTCCAGGCTCACCGCGCCAGAGGAATCTTTCCCACCAATCCCCTTTCTCAGAGATCCCCAAGTCCATCCTGAGACCCCAGACCCAATACAGCTCAGCTGTGACCCACCAAAGCACAGGCCGGCCTACCTAGAGAGTGACCTTTCTGAGACACGAGGGCCGACCATGGCAACTTTCTGGATCCCCACCCCAAAGCCAGCCAAGATAGTGGGAATTTTCACTACTTTTTCTGCATCCTGGTTCATGCTCGCCGGACCAGGGAACCAACAGAGTGGAACCACAGGAGCTGCAGCAAAAAGGAACTGAGCAAAACAGCTAGATCCAGGCCAGGCATAAATGGATAATCTCAAACTTAATAGACTGGCACTCGAATCTCATTACATGCTCAGGTTATAGCTGCACCAAAG
>PVKA01014150.1:0-53167 GCA_004027165.1 Ctenomys sociabilis | reverse complement strand
TGAGTGTTACTTCTTGCTCTTGAATTTTTCCCCTGACCAATATATAGTGGCCTTCTTTGTGTCGTTTGATCATTCTTGGTTTGAAGTTGAGACTGTCTGAGAACAGAATTGCTACTCCTGCTTTTTTCTGAGGTGCTGGGGCATGTAGTATTGTTTTCCATCCTTTGACTTTGAGCCTATGAATGTCCTTTTGTGTTAAATGTGTTTCTTGTATACAGCATATTGTTGGATTTTGTTTCCTAATTCACTGTGCCAGTCTATTTCTCTTAATTGGAGAATTGAGTCCGTTTACATTTATGGTTATAATTGAAATGTGCTGACTTTTGTTTGTCATGATATTTAGCTGGTATTGTTTACTCCTTTGTAACCTGTATTTAATTGACTGTCCTGTGTAGTGGGTTCCTTCCATTCTCTTTCATGGAGTTCTGGTCGTTGTGGTCTCTCTCTAGAACCTCTTTCAGCAGCCTGTGAAGGGATGACTTTTTCATCATGAAATTCCTTAGTTGTTCTTTGTCATGGAAGTATTTCACTTCTCCATCAAACTTGAAAAAGAGTTTTGCAGGGTATAGTAGTCTGGGCTGGAATTTGTTTTCGTGTAGGACTTGAAGAGCTCTGGTCCATGCTCTCCTTGCCTTCATTGTTTGTGTAGAGAAGTTGGCTGCAATTCTGATGGGTTTTCCTTTGAATGTGAGCTCCTTCTTCTCTCTAGCCGCTTTCAGTATATTATTTTTGTGTTGGATTTCTGCGATCTTACCTATTATATATCTCGGTGTGTTTCTACTTGGGTTGAGGTTATTTGGTGTTCTGTATGCTTCAGTGACCTAAATGTTGGATTGTTTCCTCATATTTGGGAGGTTTTCTGCAATTATTTCTCCCCCAATTCTTTTTATGTCATTTGCATTGACTCCTTCATTCTTGTTGATACCAATTATTCTCACATTGTTCATTCTGGCGTCATCCTGCAGGTGATGGATTATTTTTTCCTGCATTCTCATTGTTTTTAAGAGATCTTTTCTCACCTTTTCACTAGTTGCTCCGGCATCTTCAAAATCTGAAAATTTGTCTTCGCTTTCACTCAGATGGTTTTGTAGACTCGTGATTGCTATTTTTAGTTCTTCTATATCTCTTTGACTGTATTTCACGTGTTCTATTTCTTTTCTGTATTGCTCATTTAAGGAGTCCATCATATTTCTGATCTCATTTTTTTTTTATCCATGTCTTCTTTAAAGGTAGTTATTAATTCTTTTTCTGCTGTGTTTCTTCCAAGTTGGATTTCCTCTGTATATTTCTGGACTTGTTTTGGTATTTCAAATCGTATGACTTCAAAAAGTTCTTTTTTGATTTCAGAACTTATTTCTGCTTTGAGTTCCTCATGATCTTTCTGTTGTTGTTTCTTTGCTTCAGATGCTGTTAATTCATATATATCATCTGCAATAGTGCTCTCTGTACTTGGTCTGGGTGAGCATAGTTTTTCCACTCAATGTTTCTGGAATTCATTCTTTATTTCAGATACTACATATTCAAATATTTCTTTTTTAATTTGGGGAATTACTTCTCATTTTATTTCCTCTATAGCTTTCTGCTGTTATTCTTTTTGCTGCTGCATCTGTTAGTTCATTCACTGCAGCTGAGCTAGTGTCCTCTGCCCTTCCTGATGGACTTGAGGTCTGGGATTGCATTTTTCCCCTTCTCTTTGTCATTTTGTATAGCACTGACCTTTGACCTTTGGTGTAGAGCTTTGGTGCAGCTATAACCTTAGCTTGTTATGAGATTTGGGTGCCAGTCTATTAAGTTTGAGGTTTTCCAGATATGCCTATCCTGGGTCTAGCTGTTGTGTTCAGTTCCTTTTTTGCTGCAGCTCTTTTGGTTCCCCTATGTTGGTTCCTGGGGTCAGCCCTCCTGTGTCAGGCAGGTCATTCCCCAGGTGGGTGGCCTGGGCTTTGGTGGGTCTTCTGGGCTCAAGAAAGGATAGTGGATGATCTTATTCACTGAGTAGTCTGTACTGGGTCGGCCAGCCTGTGCTGAGTCCAAGTATACAGGCTGTAACCCGAGAAAACTGGGAAAGGTCCCTCTGGTGTAGTGGGCCTGGAGCCCTCACTCACAGGCCAGGCTGTGCTGGGTTTCGGTCCGTAGCGTGGGACCGTGGATTGCTGAGATATGTCCCTCCAGCGTGGCAGGCTTGGAGTTCTCACTCCAGGCCGACCTGCACTTGGTCTGGGGCTGTGGGGTGGGACCAGTAATCACCTGGAAGTGTTTCTCTGGCACAGTGTGCCTGGAGCTGTCACCGGGCCACGGGGGGTGGGGGGCAAGTAATCCCTGGGAAATGTCTCTCAGGCACGGCGGGCCTGGAGTTCTACACTCACTGACCTTTGATGCCCAGAGAGTCGGGAAAATTCCCACTCGATCAGTAGGCTTTAGGTCAGGGGATCTGCAGAGGTGCTGGTGAGTGGGTCCTGAGGTTTCAGGCCCGTCACTGGCTTGGAGGGATTGGGGACAGGGATCCGCATAGCGCGCATGGGAAGATGCCAATGGCTCTCCCTCAGACTCACCACACTCACTGATCTGGGAAGCCTGGTGAGTCCTGTAAATTCGCTCTCGCTGGGAGAGCTTAGGGATCCAGGAGGCCGCTGGAGTCAGCCACTGTCTCAGGCCGGTCTCTGGCTGGGTGGCGTGGGCTTTGGTCTTGCTGTCTGGGGAGGTCTCTGGGGTTGGGCGGGCGAGGGCGGAATGGAGGAGGATCGGGCTTGTTGTTTTGAGTTCTTTATATATTCCAGATAATTGTCCTTTGCCTAACGAATAACTGGTACATTTTTCCCCATTCTATAGGTTGTCGCTTTACTCTGTTGGTGGGTATGTACAAGTACTAATTCCCTATGATGAATGTGATCATTATATATATCAGAACTGTACATGTACAATTAATTTTTTAAAATGGCTGCCACTAGAATCCAAAAGAATTTTTGAAACAGAGTCCTGCTTAGTTGCCCAGGCTGATTGCAAATTTTGTTCCTTTTGTTTCAGCCTCCTAAGAAGTTGTCTCAAAGTGTGTTTTGATTCCTTGCTTATCAGTTTTGGTTTGTACATTATTGTCTTGTATTTATCATGTAGATTACAACAATAAATTCTGATTGCAACAATCTACTTTTTTTTTTTTTTTTTTTTTTTACAGGGTCTCACTATGCAGGTCAGACTTGAAGTGATCCTCCTGCTTCAGCCTCCCAGTGCTGGGATTACAAGCGTGTGCCACCACGCCCAGGCTCGATCACTAGCTCAGCACACCTGGGGCCAGGACCAGCACAGTATGGGGTACTGAGAATCAAACCTTGGGCCCTGCACTTGCCTAAGTAGGCACTTAGTCTGTTGAGCTATCTTGCCGGCCACAACAAAATACTTTTAACTAACAGCAATTTAACATTTTTGTAAGAAAGGAAAGAAATAAACTATAAATATCTTAATGTCAAATTGATTCTTTGAACATTTGGATTTTTTATCTCCTATATTTTTACAATGTATTTTAACATTTTAATGCAAATATTATTTCATAATTGCTTTATTGTTCCATTTTCATGTTGGATTATATGAATGGCTTAAGTCCAGGCTCTCATACAGACCTCTACCTGGTGTGTTCAGTGTGAACTGTGGAACCCCTGGAAGGGACATTTGCTCCCTGCTTGAGCCTCTTCCTGGGATAAGGATGGGTGTAGGTGCCTTGGAGGCCACAAGTCTGTGGTCAGACCTTTTGGGGTTCTGGGCAAAAGCAACATGGAAAGGTAAACTTCAATCTTGTTTCCACTCTATGGTCTCTGAGGGCATAAAACTGTGTCAAATCCTGGGATGATGGCTTCTGGATAGCACTGAGGCAGAATAAAGCCCATGCTGTGGTGAGGTGCCTCCTGCTTTTTACATTTGTGGTCCTAGGTCACTGTAGTTCAACAGACTAGGACTATATTTCTCCCTGACATGGGGACTATTCTAGAAGCTTTTGTTGTGCATCCTAGCCTGAGATGAGGTCAGTAGAATCTGCTTTTATTGGTCCACCACTGAATTCTAACTGCAAGTCTGGTGCTAACTACCTCTCAGAAAATATAGAAGTTTATTGTATGCCCAAGGGTAGGGTTGTGTGGCGAAGGTAGTCCATGAGCCACCAGTGGTTACGATAAGGTGAGCCTCACCTGAATCTCATAGTACAATGATTTCCACCACCTTAGAAGTCCACCCAGGTCCACACCATACAACTGTCAGTGACTTGGGTGGAGACACTGCTGGCCTACTGGGCTATGCATCTCTGCTTGTGCTGGGCAGGTCTCCACACTCCTTCTGTGAGCTCTCACCTGGGATATCTGTGTTGTCCAAAGTTGAGGAATAGTTGGTAGACACTGTCCCTTGGCCAACAAAGCTGACACTAATCTGGGCTACATCTTGTTTTCCTGGCACAATAATAGGCACAATTTTGGACAGGGAGCTTGTGCCAAGGCACATTCCAAGGCTGGCAATGATGCAGGTGAAAGCTGACATCTGTCCCTTGGTGCAGCTCTGCTGCTAGGGCACATTTAGAGGCTATCTGACAGCTCAGGACTGGCTGTGGGGAAGCTCTTGGTTTCTGTGTGGTGTTGGCTCCTTGTGATGGGCTTGGAGCTCAGCTCCAGGAGAAAGTCTTCAGCTAGTTTTCTTGTCATTCTCTCTAGCATGTATAAGGTTACTCTTCCTCTTGCTGCACATTGGAGGAGGAGTGCTGGAAGCTGTTAGCTGCCTGGTGATCACACTCTGAGGGTATTTGTTTGGCAGGAGGGTTGTGGAGCTCTACTGGGCTGGAGCTTTCATTGTAGCAGGGCTGAGCTGGATTCCAACTTGAGTCCAGTATGTAAATTCTTTTCCAACTAGTAGAAAAACACTAGTTTGTTTGGAGTTTGTAGAGGGAAACACTGGCAACATTTTCCTTTTTCAATGTACTTTTTCTTTGTATTTCACCAAAATCAGACACTCTAGCTTCCTTAGCTCTGGTGAGGGCATTGTGGTTGGTCAGCAGCATTGAGACTGCTGAGGTTATGGGGACAGAGCTGCTGGACCATTTCAATACCTTAGAAAATTAATTTTTAATAACATCTTACTTGGGGTTTGAATATATTAAGATAACTCTTCAAATATTTAATTCATAGTAATCTGAATTTACTGTTATATTAAAAATATCAATGAGATTACACTCTGCTTTATGTCATTGTTTTGCAACTGCATACTAAACTTCTGATATTACAATGAACCATGTGGATCATTGATTTCAACTGAAATCTTTGACAGGGACGTTTACAACTATATTTATATGACATTTCAAAGCAGTTCTTAGGAAACCAATGGACCACAAATGGACATATATTTGGTCTAAGACTCCAGAATGATAAGAATTATTATAGTATTTGAATTTTAGGGATAAGTTATTCCAAATAAGTGGTGCCAATCTTTTGCTCAGATAAAAGCCATTTTTCTTCATTCTATGAACACATTGTTGCTTTTAAAGGAAATCATTGTTTAACTTTAGAGGAATCATTTATCATTTACCAAGATATTATACATGCAACTGCTAACCATATGGGGAAATTCTGATTTAATTTTTTTTTGCCAATTTGGAGCTACTGACTTGAGCATTCCCCAATTCCAATGGCACAATAAGACCTTATAACATTGGCCATGATTTAAAGAAGTTTGTAATATTGATGGGAGAAAAATGCAATTCGGGATCTATCAATCTTCCAGAAAACTCGTTGATGTTCGCCAAATATATTTAACTAGTTTCATGTTGTTTGATGTCATCTTTTGCAAGTTAATTAGATTTTAGTTTTAGAATACAAAAGTCTGATAGAATTTTAGACTTTGATAGGAACACTGTGAAACTTATATCTGACCTCTTCATTTTAAAATCTTCATTTTAAAGATGAGACCTAGAGAGTTGGCATGATGTATAAGGGACAGAGCACTAATTAGGCAAAAGTGTTTCTATACTAAAACTCCTGTTCCTCTGCCTAGTAATCTTTTATTATATAATGTCACCCAAGAAAGTCCTTTGATACTGCATAATTCCTATAGAAAATCTGGAAAGGATTGGAGATGTAGCTTAATGGCTCAGTGTTTGCCTGGTAAGTGCAAGACCCTGAGTTCAACTCCTGTACCAGAAAAGAAAATAGAAAAAAAAATCTAGAAGTTTACTTAAGTTAAAAATATCTTTGAAAGCTTTCTCACAGCAAAGGCTGAGGAGATAGCTCTGTGATCTAAATGCCTGCCTGGAAAGTGTAAGGACTCAGGTTTGATTTCCAGTACCCCATGTCATGCCAATACTGGGCTAAGCTGCTCCTGAAACTGGGCAAGGTGGTGCATGCCTCTAATCATAGCACTAGAGAGGCTGAAACAGGATGATCACTCTGAGTCTAAGTTGCATAGGGAGGCCCTGTAACAATTAATTAATTAATTAATTAAAAGAAATTGCTAAAAAAAAAGAAGAAGCTTTCTCACAGCAAAAGAAAATCACATAATGAGAAAATGTTTTACCCAATTGTCTCTCAGACAAGGTTCAATCTAGAACATGTAAAGAAATGAAAAAAATCAGACCACCAAAATTCAAAGATCAAATAAAAAATGGACATCTGGGGTGAATACATATTTCTTGACTCTTTGAAGAAAGACAAATGGAAAATAAATACATGAAAAAATGTTCAACATCACTGGTCATTAAAGAGATTCAAATTAAAGTAACACTGGGATTTCACCTCAACTCAGGAAGAATGTCTATCATTAAGAAATCAGCCAATAACAAATGCCAGAGGGGATGCGGGAAGAGGAACTCTTCTCTACTCTTGACAAGAGAGTAGACTGGTACCACCACCATAGAAATCAGAGTAGAGACTCATCAGCAAGTTAAGATTGGTGGTCCCATTCACACAGCTATTCACATTCTGGGTATCTTCCCAGAAAAAAATAGATATATAATATCACGAAGATAGATGTGCACCTATGTATATAGCAGCAGAATGTATAATATCTAAATTTTGGAAACAACCTAAGTGCCATTCAACTGAGGAATGAATAAAAGAGGTGTGGTGTTTTTATACAACGGAGTACTAACCTATCACAAAGAAGCATAAACTTGAGTTTTTTATGAGTAAACAGATGCGACTTGAGACCATACTGTTAAGTGAAAAAATCAGACTCACATGTGTAAATATTGACTTCTCTTCATAGTTTGAGAAAGTGCAAGAGTAAATAATTTCTAAATGTACAATAGATATTGTGAAATGAGAAGAAATTTTTCAGAAGCATAAAGGAGCTAGGTTGAAGGAAAGGAGAAAGGACCGTAGGGAAAGGGAAAAAATGCAAGTCAGTGATACTGTGTCTCTTAGTTCATTAAAAAGGAAGGTTTGTGCTAATATTAATAGAAGAAATGTTCGTGTCTGTGTCTTATACCCTGAGCAATTACTTTAAAGATAACAACACATCACGTACTGACCATTATTGTTCTCCTATTCCTTTGATATGAAATTTTGTTTTATCTCTTTTCCATAAAGTAAAAATAGCTTTAACTTGGACCTTGCAATTTGCTCTAGAAATCTTTTCCATGGGGAGGAAACTGTTGACAGCCAAGGACAGAGATGTTCTCTTTAGCATTGTTCACAATCTGGCCAAACTGTAAACTATGTTTCGCACTTATAAATAGGATATGGGTAAATAAATGGAGGTATAGTCATACGATGGAATATTTTGGATCTATTATCAAGTGAACTAGAATCATACTGTATGAGTTGGAGGAATTTTCAAAGTCCCTATTGAATGAGAATAAGAAGATACAGACAGATATGTAAACTATGATTCAATCTTTGCAAGTGTGACTTCTAACATACTCTTGTCCAGGATTACAACAAGTCAGAGGAAAATATAGAACCTTTATTGGGATATTAAAAAGCCGTATTAGGTATGGTAGATGTGGCTTGACAGGATAATAACAGGGAGGAAGGAATTCTTTTAGAGAGGTGTGGTTATCTTGCCTATGTAAAGTGCTCTGTCCATTAATATTTGAAGAGGCACACAAAAGCATCATTAGAAATACTAGAAGAGATTGCCTAAGGTAGCATGTTTGCAAGTGACTTTTCCTCTTATTTTACTTGTAGTACCTTTTTTTTTTTTTTTTTTTTTTTTGTATTTTAGGACAGGGTCTATAGGATCTCACTGTGTAGATCAGACTCATAGTGATCCTCCTGCTTACAGCCTCCCAAATGCTGGGATTACAGGCACACGCCAGGACACCCAGTCTTAACCACTTTTTCAGCACATTCTGGGGGCGGGGCCAGCACTAAAGGCCTGGAGATCAAACTCCAGGCTCCTGCATCTGCCTAAGCAGGCACTTTAATCCACTAAGCTATTTGGCTGGTCCAGTTGTAGTGCTTTCAATTGATTTAAAATACACTTTTGCTACTTACATAATTATGAAAATGCAATCTATTAAATTTGAGATAAATAAGAAACTAACTTTGAGAGCTGATAGACACAAATACCATAGAGATATATAAAGTTAGTAATCATTGTAAGCTACAGATATAATAAACTAATCTGCTTTTCTAATCATGTGGTTCGTGCAGCTCTTGCTTACTCTTTGCCAAGTGAAAGCTACTTTCTGTTTGTAAGTGGATGATCACTCAGAACTCAGTCTTTGGGTGACTGCCTCTAGGACTCAGGGTCTCCCCAAGGGATACATTAAAAGAGTTCAGTTGCTTTTTGCTCCATATCAGAGTAGACTAGCACCGTGGATACAGAGGTGCAATCTACATTTCGGCCAGGTTGGCCTTCAGTGGACATTGTTTCATTATTATTATTATTATTATTGCAAAGGTCTTATTTTAGTAATTCTGGAGAAACTGTTGCGATGTTCTCTTCACTATTATCTTTTCTCCTTACCTATTAAATCCACTATTATCTTTTCTCCTTACCTATTAAATCTAGCAAGAACAGTCTGTTATTTCAGATCACTAACATCTTGTCACCTTGCTTTCAACATTAGTATCAGGGCAGTACTGGTAATACAATGAACACAAAGTTTATAATGCTAAATGAGAATTCAGTGGGTACGAAGGACATCTAAATACTTAGATAGTAATATGTTGCAACTACTCTTTGGATCTTCAGATTGTGCTAGAATTTCACATTCCACAATGCCTCAAGGAGATTAATAATTTTGTCTTTATTTAGGATTATACTTGTACTGCCACTAGGAAATGCTAACATTGGGCTATTATTTCTGTTGCGCTCTGTCCTCTTAATTTTTTTTAAACTTCCATCATCTTGACACTAACACTTGGATTTTCTTGGCAAAAGTGAATTGGGCTTCATTTTAATAGTTGTAACATTAATTTTTAAAGGACTGTTTTTAAATTATTAATTGTTTTTCAGTGATATAGAAATGAATTTCCAATAGATTTGTTCAGATTTTATAGAAATTTTTGTTTAATGCTTTTTGTATTTTTACAAATATTTTTATTTTAGGTTGTTTACAATTATGTATTTTGAAGGTTTGATGACTTAACAGATTATATTTCTTCAAGAGTTTTCACTTATCACATCAAGCATGCTAAAAATGCTAAAAATGAGCATTCTAAAAGGACTTTCTTCTTGGCTTAATCCATGACAGTGTGAAATATGTTGATTATTGAGAAATATTTAGTTCTGTCAATTTAAAACTGTTTGTCCATGGCTTTGACCTGACCCACACACAATCTGTATTTGAGTTGTCTCCTGGTACATTGTGCCATTCAGCTAAGTTGGTTTAAAAAAATCCTTTGAATTCCATGCATTGAGATAATTTGGTCATGTTATCAATTATGATGGGATCCATGACATTCATTGGTAAGACCTACTAAAAACTGTTACAGAAAACTAATTTTTGGCCATTTTCTACACAGAAAAAAAATTCATCTTGTGGCTAAGCAATTCAAGTCAATTGTCTGATGTGAAATCTGTACATTATAAACTCTGCAAGATTGTGAAAGCATTACTCAATATATTAGTCATGCTTGCTTTTATTTTCAAATGTGTGGGGCCGGGGAGATGGCTCAGTGGAATAAGCGCTTCCCTAGTAACTGCAAGGGCCTAAGTTCAATCCATGGTTCCTCCAAAAAAAAAAAAAAAAAAAAAAAAAAAATATATATATATATATTTTTTTTTTTTTTTTTTGTCTTTTTGAGACAGGGTTCAAATGTGTTTTAAAACCTCTTAAACATTTTGAATTCTCAAATTACTTACAGAACATAATCATATCCTATAATCTGTACATCTCCTTTATTGCAACTTAGAAACACAGTTACAAGTGCAAGACTCCACACAGTGACACAGGAAAATAGTGAATAAAAATGTGGAAAGTAATAATTTATATTTTCAAATCATCTCTACCATTTGTCTCAGATTATTCTATTATCTTAGCTTTATGTAACTCTAATTTTAGATTTTGAAATTTTTCATTAATATTTTCACTGTTTTTAATAGTTCAAACTCTAGCAACATCAGCAATAATACACATAAGGATGCTCTTGGTCACTAATGAAAAAACAACTGGAACATGCTGGTGAAGTGAGCCTCAGAATTTTTTCTGGGATTAGGATATCTAGTACATTTCATTTTCGTTTTAGATATAACCCTAATTTCTTTAAAGCACATTAATTAAAAAAGAAAGAAAGAAAAAGAAGCAGGGGCTGGGGGTCTGCTGTGCCGGCCCTGTCCCTCGGGCATGTTAAGATGGTGATTGACACTGGTCATGGTGGTATGTGCCTGTAACCCCAACACTTGGGAGGTTGAAAACAGGGGTATCATTACAAATCTGATTTGTGTAGTGAGACCCTATAGACCCTGTACTAAATTTAAAAAAGGAATAGGAATATTTTGGTAGAACTACTCAATATGCATTATTTTAGGATAGGCACTATAGCACATATTATAATTATCTTTAAGATAAACTATTTTGGTCAATTACCCATTAAATCTATTCCTTTTTTCAATAAACAGTGTTTTACCATTCATTACTTTCTAACCATTATTAATTTCTTTCTAACCACCATTAATTTCTTTCTAACCACTGCTGATTTTCTATTAAAAAGTAAATTAAAATTTCCTCAACATTTTTAAGGAGAATACAAACCACACAAAAAGGAAAAATGGCTTTGCATAACCATAGTAAGTGGCTTGGCTCAGTTTAATTATTTTGACAAGAAAGGGTCAATTCAGTGATAGGTGAATTTAATTAAAAATTAACCTACATTATTAGTGGTAGCTTTTGTTGAGTTTTAGATGTGTGCAAGTTACTATTTTTCCAAAGGTTTATTCCCATTTCCTATATGCCATTGCACATATAATCTACATTATAGTTAATGCTGAGATTACCACAAAATTTATGGACCAGGTAGCACTGGCGCAGGACCACTGATGATTAAGTGTTTCCATTGTGTGGCAGCCCACGGCAGCAGTAGCCCAGAGTTTCTCAAGCCTTCCTGGTTCCACACCCATGGGTGAAATCCAGTCTTGACTGTGCTTATGACACTCCTTGGTCAGTGAGATATCAGCAAACATGCAACACACAGATGCTTGCAGTCTGTATGTTTTGGAGGTCGATTTTTTTTAAATTTTATTTTATTGAGAACAAATAACATTGAGACAGTATCAAAACTGATTAATAGGACAGTTCCAGTAATTATTTTGGTTGAACTGTTTTTCAGGAGGGGTTTATTTTTTGCTTTTGGTGCCGAGGACCAAACCCAGGGCTTCCAGCTTGCTAGGCAAATATTCTACCGCTGAGCCAAATCCCCAGCCCCGACAGTTTCAATAATTAATACATTGCACATTGTTATCTTCTTAGTGGCTATCCATAGTGTAAGAGTCAGGCAGGATATCCTGTCCAAACACCATTGCTACAAATTTTTCTTCTCATTGAATTAAGTGAAAGTAACTGTATATCTATCCTATTTTGAATATACAGATACAAAATGCTCCTTCCTTTTCATCTCTTTTATTTGTTTAGTCCTGTCAGAAATGGGTATTCCATTGGCATCTAAATATAGGTGCATGAATTCAGTAAAATAATCCAACACAGTCCAACAGTCTACAATAGTAGTGGGTTATCCATAGAAGATGTTGATTTGAGCCTTTCACAGCTCAGCATATTAATATTGCTTTACTTTATATATCTCATTTTTATACTTTTCTGCTGGACGGTTAATACCAAGATAAAGCAAGACCTATATAACAAGAAATGTAACTTTTATATATGATAAGTTCAGTCAAATCCCCTTAGGATTTATCTTGAAACCCTGTACTATAGTTTTTAGATCCTTTGTCAGTGTCAGTCTTGTGGATGAGTCATGGCCATTTGCTTGACCAATTTGCTCTCTGTGAAAGCCTGAGAGAATGTTTTCTCTCCACGTGACTCTCCTTAGCACACTCTACATTGTTGATCACTTTCCTCTGTGACCCCATAATCTCCTTAATCAAAAAATTTGGGAAACAACTGAGTTATGTGATGTCACAGTAAAGGTTCTCCTATGTCCTGAATCCTCATTGACCTTGAAGGGATAGGGCCAAAATGTTGGCTAAGCTTGCAGCCTTTCCTTTTCTCTAATATTTTATCTGATATTCTGGAACCATGACAACTCTGTGACTGTTATGTAACTCCTGCATGTTCCAAGCCCATGTAGAACAGAGATTAGCCATCCTCCCTCACAGAGCTCACAGATTATCAGATACCTGATTACAGATGTATGGAGGAGACCAGTTGAAACCAGCAACAATATGGTCAAGAGTCCCCTCAACTCATTGACCTATAAATCAGTCCATAAAACTTGGGGAGTTTGTTTGCCAGCCAGAGCTAACAAAAAGATAAACTTAGAATAATAATTAAGACTCGTGTAGTATTAGGATGAGGGCTGCATGATGAAAAATGATGTAAACTGTGGCCATAGGAAAGATACCTCAAGCAAGGGGTAGAATCTCTTTCCGTACCCTTTCTATTTGTTATAGCCTTATGATTTCTTTTAAGTGATATACTGGGGTAGACATGACACAAAATCTTCTGAGTCAAGATCTAATGGGTTTTGGCAGTTCTGTTTTCTGATCTTAGACTCAGATGGAAACTGGGCTGTTCTGGTGGAGGCTGAGAAGCAAGAGGTCTATGTGCATGTGTGCTGCTGATACATACATGTGGTGATCAAACCATGTACGGAATGTTTAAATTAACAGAATTTATTGTAGAAAGGGAACATAGCTTTTAATTCTCTTCTAAATTCTTTCCTCATTTTTTTTTTTCTTTTTACGGAACTCAGGCCCTTGCGCTTGCCAGTGAAGTGCTTATTCTACTGAGCCATCTCCCTGGCTCAGTGAGGAATATTTTGAGGGACGTTGGTGGGAATGCAACTTTACTGCAGTGACATTTCATTAAAAATTCTCTGTATGTATCAAGCACTTTCTCTGTACAATTTAGCATACTGAGGTTGATGGTCAGCTAATTACAGACACAGGAGTCTCACAGAATCCATCTGATGAACTCCAGCTGAACCTGGCAAAAATTGCCAACTCGTGAGCTCATTAATCCAACTCACTTGAAGCCACTGAGGTTCTGTAAGGTTTGTTTTGGGAGGGAAGATAATGACAGAGATTATTTCTGATACAGTTCTATGTTCAGAATACTTAATCCTTGATTCCTTGCATATAGTTACAAGAGTTGCATAAATATGCTTGTATTAATTGATAATGAAACATTAAGCTCTTTCTGCTATAAAAACTTTATATCTCAACTCCTAAAATCTAAAATAAAAAAGATCAGTGGATAATTTATTCATAATTTTGAAAGGAGAATAAATTGAGGTCAAAATGTACTGTGCTATTTACTATAATGTCTTATCATCATAATTAGTGCATTGTAAATTGTAGTTAAAGTTTCTTCAAAACAGTATGTTCCTTTGGTTTTATAGAATTTGTAAGGTATGTAATAAGGAAATAAGAGAATTTAAGAATCATCAGATTACTTTACCTTGTACTACTTGAATTAACATTTAAGAATGAGTTTAGTTGAATTCAGTTGAACATAAGTTTTTCTACTCATGACATAGCTGGTTAATAACTATAATTTCTAGCTGGGTGTGGTATTGCACCCTTGTACTCCCAGCATTTAGGAAGCCAAGGCAGGAGGATCACTGAAAGCTCGAGGTCAGCCTAAGCTACAGGGTAAGTTTCTGTCTGAAAAATTTTGCTTTTAAAAAATTCCAAATTTCTAAAGTTTCTTTAATATGTTTTAATAGCATAAAGCTTATAATAAACTTGTTCAAATATCTGTTAAGCTAGAATAAGAGCTCAAGAAGGAAGAGATCACCTTTAATTCATGTATTTATTCCCTGTGCTGGTCAGTGTTGTACTCGTCATAATTAATCATTAAAGGTTTTCTCAGAGAACAGACATATTTAAAGCTTTCCCAAGGTTGATACAGAATTCACATATTTGTTGGGTCGTTTAGCAGATATGAAAGAAGTAAAGACCTAAGTGTAAGAATATAAGATTTTATCATCTTACAACTAGACAAATATTTTATTTAACACACCTATAATTTTATTAAGGAGATAACGCCAAAAGCTAAGTAATATTATCCTGAAAAAAAATAGCTTAGTAAAGGAATAAATGCAGAAGAGAATAGAATTTCTGGTCTTAGTTTCTGTTTTATTTAACTGTATTTTAATGTTAGAGAACTGCCTCTGAAATAACAACCATTCACTCAAAAAATAAAAAGTCATTGAAGTATTTAGAGAATTATCTCAATGAAACTGAATAGTAATTCTGTTTCCTAATTTTTTTTTTAATGTATTTGGTACAGGGTCTCACTATGCAGCTTGGACTCATAGTGGTCCTCGTGCTGCAATCTCCCCAGCACTGGGATTACAAACATGTACCACCATACTGGGTCTCAGTGGCCAGCTCAGCATAGCTGAGGGTGGGGCCAGCATGGCATGTGGTGCCGAGGATTAAACTCCGGTACCTGTGCTTGCCTAAGTAGGTGCTTAGTCCACTGAGCTGTCTCACCGGACCCTGAATATCAATTCCTTACATAGTATCAGTCAATTTCTATTTTATATGCTTTGCAGAAAACTGCAAGAAAGTTATAAATTTATGTAAAATAAATAAATTTATGTAAAATAAAATAAATCTACTTATGCCAGTTTGTCCCTGGGCTTAATCTGGAAAATACTGACAATTTTGTTGGGTATGTTAACTTGATGTAACAAAAACTATGTAAAATCATGGTTTTTATAGACTTTTTATATATGATAGGAGAATCCATCTCTAAAATAGAATTACTACTGTTTAGTAATATTAAAGGAATTTAGCTTAACTGTGAGGTGGAATTTTGCCTTGAGGTTTTGGTAAGCAAATCTTAGTGTCATGCTCAGCCCGGGCTCTTAATGTTATTTTGCTTCTGCTGCTTGAACATGCTTTGCTGCAAAATTCCTTATTCTTATTCTTTTAAGAAGACACTTTGATATCATTTGATTTTGAGGTCTGTTCTACATTTCCTGCATGAAGGCCTTGACTAGAGCTTCCTCAACATACACCGCAGCTTTTGTGACTCATTCATTAGTTTATATTTCTTTCATTTTATATTCATTTTCTCTAGGAGTCTTAGTTTTCACAGGTAGCGCTTCATCTTAACTGTATTTATGTACTTCCCATGGAATGTTTGTTATTCCAGTATTAGTGAATCCTCCATTCCCAGATCAATATGTACAGTGCAGAGGGACTTGGTTAATATCTGTGGAACTGAAACAGATTTAGAATTCACATATTCATTGAGAAATACCCTTTAGAGCTGTCCATAATTCATGAAAAACAATGTTGAAATACTCTCTAAATTCTTTAATTTTATCTATTCCTTTTCTCTTACATAAGGGATTTCAGAGAAAGTGAATAATGGTCCAATAGCCATTTCTGAAATATCCTTTGCTAGTTATTAATTTTAGGCTCCTGTATTGTGATGTGATGAAAATATAGTCCATAAAAGAAACTAGGAGTTTTGGGGGAGCTAAAAGCTAAACACATTGTAACATGTGTGTATCTTTTAGAATTTAATACAAAACACATGCAGAAAAAGGGAAATTGTGAAGTAAATGTAGAAGTTCAGAAAGTCTTGGGAATAAGTGTTTCTCAAAATCAAACTGTGAAAAGCACTTTCAGAAATGCTATAGTACTCAATCTAAAATGAAACATATGTCAATAGTATTTCAAAACGTGAAACCACCTCATTTTCTTATAAAATGCTAAAGCCTATGTGACATTATATAATATGGACAGTTTTATTTTCAAGGCATTCAAAATCTAAAAATAAAAAAATATTAATTTGTATGTATTCCTAACAAGGTGAAAGTTCTAGAATTAATGTTCTAGTTATATTATACATGTTATCACTCTGTTGGTAATGATATATCTCCTGCATACACAGGGAATTCTTTCTAGAGTAACAAAATGTATAGAACATATCAATATTTTTTAACATTATGCATTAGGATCAATTGTATTTTTTATTTTAAGAATGCTTGTGATTATTATTTACAAAAACCTGTACTGTTAGGGCAATATTAAAATATTTATATTTTTATTTGAAGTAAAATGAACAAAACTTAATCACTGATATTCTGTTGTAAGAGAAAGCAGCAACTTGTGTCTGTTACATATATATTTCACTCTGGTACTCAGTGTCTGTTTTGGTGCCTATGCAATATGATGATATTTCACCTCATGCATGTCTCCCTCCACCGAGCAAGCATTTGTACTCAGCCTTCACTGTGCACCAGATACTACGTTGAATTTAGGGAAAAAGATGTTCTAGACTTGGCGGGGCTAGGAGAGGACCAAGGAAACGCACTGGGGTTTGGTAGGGAGGAGGCGTGCACAGAGTAGAGGGGAGCTAGGGAAGGATGGCGGGATGAGCCTCAAAGGAAAGGTGCACAGAGCTACAAGTCATGGGCGAGTGAGTGCGCCTGGCTGTGAGTAGACCTGGAAAGCAGTATTTTGAGAGAATTATTCTGTTTTATAAAATGAAGCTCAAATAGCCATGGTTTCTCTTATATAAGTAGGAAAGAGAGAGGTTCAAATACTTCCTCAAATTGTACATGCTTTTGTAATAATATTTCAATATATATGCTAATTTGTTTCATTTATACTAGAAATTTATCTTAATTCATCATAAGAAATTTTTATTATCTGTTTCTGTTTTGTAGGAATTATTTAGGTTTATTTAGTCTTGCCCTTAATGACATCTTGGAAGATAACCATACATAGTAAAATAACTATTGCTACTCTTATTATTTATTCATGAAAATTAATTTATTTTGTCACAAAGAGAAAATAAGCAAAATTGAAAGAAAATGGTAGAAAGTAAAACGGAAGTAGGTTGGAATTAGATCAAGGAGGATGTGTGTTTATGCGCATGCCTTTATGTAATTGAGATGAACAAGTGTAGTATGACAACACTGGCTCATTGAAAAGATTGTAAGAATTGTGAGTACAGTCTAGAGGGTGGTGAATTGAAAGCACTAGGGATTACTGCTGAGAACTGGACTTACTTACTTGCCCATCCCAGGAATGGGCAAGAGGAATCAATAGAGTCAAGACTGAGTTACCGGAATTTAAAATTATCTAATGTAAGGTTGAGGAAAATAGATGAATCTGAAACTTTTCCAGATATATGACTTGAAAACTGAAATGCAGTTATCCAAAAATTCACATGAAACACCAACAAGGCCTAAATACATTCTCACAAAGTATGATTTTGTTAATGTGTCAGATGTGGATAATATTAACTTCAGCAGACCCAGAATCTTTTTGTTCTCTCGTCTTTCTCTTTATTTGAGACAGGGTGTCATTATGCAGTTCAGACAGGTGCTGAGCTCATTTGTAGCCCAGGCTGCTCTCGAACTCACAGTGATCCTTCTGCCTCAGCCTCCTGAGTGCTGGGATTACAGGCATGTGCCATCATTTCCAGCAAAAGCTGGAATTTTACACTCTAAATTCTTCATTTCAACTTTAAGTGTTAACAAAAAGTAAGATATTTCATCACAAATCCAGTTTCAGACATTCTTTTAAAGAGGGAAGTTGATAAAAATGAGTTCACAAACAATGATACAATTATAGCAGCCAGAAAAGTGAGCTTTAGTTAATGGGAAAACACCCACAGAACATCTGGTCAGGCAAGTGTAGTAGAATATTTTAAGATACTTTTCTAGTGCACTTTCAGTAAGTTTTATGGGAAGATTTTAAACAAGTTGACAATTTTATCTTACTGACCATATAACTTTAGTGCTTTAATAATGGCCGAGTAATGTAAACATAGGCTTTTTGGTACAGCCAGAGGGTGGGGCTATGGAACATAAAAAGACTCTGTCTTTGCTTTGAAGAAAACCACGTTGAAAATTTATAGCTACCCTTATTCCTTCCTAGCTGTACTTTGAAACAACAAACCAGAATTGGAATGTCACGTAGGCAAGTGAGGTCATGAACACAGCGCCTCCAGGGGTCAGGTCGAGCTGGCTGTACCTCATGACCTCCACCCCTCCAGGCCTTTCCAGGGACGCAGTTCTGTAGCTCTACCGACCCTGCTGTGGGAATCGAATAAATGATATATGAAAGAAGAGGAGTTAAAAGATTCCTTCAAGATGTAGAATGTTGCTTATCCATTTCAGTTTATATCGAATTAAATTTTGCCTCTGGCAGACTGCATCATGATTGCCCAGATATCGATACAATTGCAAGCTAACTGGGCCTGTAAACAAACTGAAGTCTGAGAGTATTTCCTCCACATAAATAGCTGCGTTCCGCTGACCCCAGTTTTCCATCACAACGAGCCCAAATGTCTGTTCTCCTTCACACTATCCTGCAGCTCATGCTGCTGCGGGCAGGACTCTCTGAGCTTCTCTGGTTCTGAGGGCTATCCTGTGTGGGAGCAGTTCGTTGCCTATGCAAATTCTTCTACACTTATTTTTCTAAAACTTTTCATTTAATACTCTGAATAAACAATACAAATGTCTAAAATTTATTGTAAAATAATTAAACATTTTACAGTCTGACTTGCAGGGCTCATTTATAGATTGAAATATTTTGGAACAAGAAATTGTTCCTGATTATAACCATAAGTATTTAAAAACAAAACTTACAGAATGTAAATGTCAGTATAAATTCATAACAGAGGTGTACAGGAATGACTTATTGCTGAAAAAATTTGAAAATCTTATTATAAATAAAAGTGATTTATAAATTTTAAGTGGATGAGGATGTTTATCTACAATATTTATAGGATGGTGTAATTTAATGCTGCATGATCTGGGTAACTAAAGGTTCAGTTTTATCTTGCTAACTTGTTTTAGAGATGCTGCAGATTTTACAAAAGGTGGCATGTTTGCAGTCAGTCCCAGTTTGAAAAAGTCTTGTACAGAATAATAGTTTCCTTTTAGGAAAGTTGGCGATCCTTCTATGTTGCACTGTTTTCTGTCGAAGAATCCCTACATCTTAGACTACTTATGCTAAGTATATGGAATGACATTCAACAGCTCTAACCGTGCTGGGTGGCCTGTAGTCATTTAATAGAAAACAGCTGTTAGGATTACTTATGCCTGTCCTTAGAGTGGTGTCAGTGCTGATCTCTGCCATTTCAGTTGTCATAGATTGGGTTTCAAGGAAACAAGACGTGGAGGTCCTTGCTCCTTGTTGTGGCAAGAACCTGATCTTTAGAGCAGCCCTGCACACTCTCGGCCATGGTCAGATGAGCCCCGCTGCTGGGGGGGGGTGTTCCCCAGGGGACTTAGCTGAAACCTGAGAGCCAGGAGCAGGCTCAGCACTGCAGTAGGGCATTCTGCAGGGGGCTCTGGACAGCGCTCCCAGCAGGCGCTCGGCCTGCCTAGGGGTCTTCTTTACCCAGCATTACTCTTTTTTTTTTCTTTTTTTAAAAATAATTTTATTGAGAAACAAATAGCAATGAGACAGTTTCAAAACAAATTAGTAGGACAGTTTCAATAATTAATACATTGCTATTGTTGTCTTCTTAGTGGTTATTCAAAGTACAAGTTGCAGACATTAAATCCTGTCCACAAACATTATTAGTACAAATCTTTCTTCTCATTGAATTAAGAGAAAGTAGCTGCATATCTATCCTTACTATTTCGAATGTACAGATACAAAATGGTCCTTCATTTTCATCTTCTTTTTTTGCTTAGTTTTGCCAGAGATGCCATTTAAATATTGTAGGTGCGTGAATTCAGCAATATAATCTTATATAATCCAGTAGCCCATAATAGTAGTGGGTTATCCTTAGGACTGGCAATATCAGAAGTTGTTGACTTGAGCCTTTTACAGTTCAGCATATTAAAATGGCTTTACTTTTTATACTTTGTTTTTATACTTTTCTGCTGGGTTGTTAAGGATCTATAACTCTGTATTGAGTTTCAGGATAAATCCTGAGGCGGTTTGACTGACCTTGTCAGATCCAAAAGTTACATTTCCTGTTATATAGGTCTTGTTATCTCGGTCTTAACCAACCTGCATTATTATGTTTTCTACATCTGCTCATGTGAGTAGGCTCATAGCAAGAGAAGCGGAAGGGAGCGAAAAACAATGAAGTGTGAGGATGAGAGAGGCAGTTATTAAAGTTACCAAGGTATAGATAGAAGTTTTTCCTAAGAAATAAAAATAAACATTGACTAAGTGCAAACTTGAACTAGGAAAGAAGACGACAGACTTTGAAGTAATTTAGGCGTTCAGTTTAGTAACTGGACTTGAATATTTGATAAAAACAGAAAATGATAGCACTAGCTTTAGACCATATAGAGTCAATTTGATATTATGCATTTATTCAGCCATATACTGACTCATTAAAGTGTTTGTAGAACATGAAGAACTTATAAAGTTTTTCTATTGAATAAAAATAAATCTTGAGCCAGGTGTGGTGGCGCACGCCTGTAATCCCAGCACTCGGGAGGCTGAGGCAGGAGGATTGGTATGAGTTCGAGACCAGCCTGAGCTACAAAGTGAGCTTAAGGCCAGCCTGAACTGCATAGTGAGACCCTGTCTCAAAAAGACAAAAATAAATAAATAAATAAAAATAAATAAATCTTTGTCCAGTGGGTAGGGGCATAACATTAAAGTCAAGGTTCACTGATTACTATTTAATATACAGTTACAATATACTCTTTGATAGTGACTTAGGTAACAATTTGGTTGAATATGCAGCAGCAAGAATAGGGTTACTAGTGGTCACATTTCTCAAAGTATAAGCACTTTATTGCAGAGAAATTTTATTTGTTAGTTGAAAAACAATCATCTCAAGAATATAGGACTATAGTAATCTAGTCTGAGTTCACATATGTATGTATGGAATATAAAGATAAATTTGGAGAATAGCAAAACTTCCAAGAGAAAAGTTACAGAGTTCTAGATGGAAGTATGTAAATCTTAATTTCTGGAATTAGAAAACTAAAAGTATATTTAATACCTGGATTTTGTAACCTAGAAGAGAAAGTTCTATTGAAGATTCATGGGCCTTTGTGTTCCCTTTCCCTTCTTTCTTTAACTCTGTATCTTGGAATGTTCTAGGTAAATCTCCAAAGGATTGAACTTCTATTTCCCTCAGAGATCCCAAAACCTGGGCTATTGATCTCATTTTCCTCAGCATAGCCCAGAGCTAAAATTGTCCTTCTCTGTCAAAAGGTTTGTTTTTCCTTCTCCTCAAAAATTAAATAACAACAACAGCAACAAAAGAATTAGTGACTTGGGACCAAGAAACCACTGCAGCAAACTAGGAGATGTGTGCATCTGACGTACAGTGGTGGGAATATGCTTAAGAAGATGAAAGTGCTGCCAACAGTTGAACCTCTAAATTAACAAAACTTACGTGAAATAATACATCTGGAGATGAAAAGCTGATCTGTACCGAGTAGCTCGCTTTGCCTTCTGACAGTGTTGTCTGAATGGCTGCTCCATGAGCATGCTTAGGGCAAGATGCAGAACAACAAGCACATTAAGGTAACAGATCAGCCCTGACTTCTAAAGCACAGGAGGCTTATTTTTTAATGAAGGAAATGTTGCAGGATCATACATTTTGTCACATGACCACATAATCAAATACTTGAAAAGATGAACACTCACATTTTCTATGTTTTTTTAAAATTAAATGGTAGGTTGGGAACACGCATCTTTACTTTTTTTTAATTCTAAAATAAAGATGACATTTATTGTCATAAATTGCATAAAAACACATAGGTTTTACAAAAGTGAGTTTTTATCGAAAAATATTTGTTTGACATCATGGTGTTTTTGGGAAACACCATACTATTGCTGTATCTTCAGCTAAAGCTTCAAGGAAACTAATTTTCATAATCAAAATACAACCTGTCTTTGGAAAAAAGTTCCTAGTGTGTTCTGAACAGTCCAAAGCGTTTGCTCGTGTAGCCGACATGCCTGGTGGTCACTTGCATGTGACATACAGTCATAGTCAGAGGGCAGTGGTGCTGCAGTGATCCTGACAATCACTTAGAGTACAATTTTCCATATGCAGGGGGAAGCGAAGGTCAGGGCCTGGGAGGACGTTCATGTGAGCCCCCACCCCAAGGTTCTTCCTATGATTCATGAAGTTATCACAAAGGCTTACAATGAAAATCTAGTATCTTCACTGCCATCTGTTCCCCTGTGCTGACAGTATTTCTGGTTTATTCAAATTAAGGAAAAATATTCAGTGCTACTGAAATGGTATGAAAACGCACTGTCAAGGGCTTTTGGGTCACTAGCTGGCCCCATTTCCCAGTTTTCTAAATGACTCAAGCGGGTAGCAGACAACGTCAAGCCCTCCTGACTTGTTTTCTTGGGTAAACTGATGAGGAAGGACCGAGCGCTGATGTCACTGTGCACGCTGGTTCTAAGGTATCTGTCATGTAAGAGCTGAGGGGTATCTTTTGCTTTTATCATACACAAGCCAGGTAAAAACAGATATGACAAAATTTTCTGCTGTAGTCCAAAAATTCTAAGGTTTCTGGGGAGAATGTCTCTCCATGTTGGCTTAAAAGCTTTTATTTATTAAAATTAAAAATTTTAATGTTCTAATTAAAAATGTTCTAATTAAAAATTAGAACAGACAGGAAATGTGTAAATCAGTATGTGATAGTCTAAGGACTGTGGCAGAGCGCAGCAGCAAGTTGAACACTACTCCCAGGCTTCAGCGCACGAGGGAGAGGCAGGAGCTGGGCTCATGAGCAAGCGCACCTCCGCGTGGGACACGGAGAGCTTAGGACTGTGCCGGCACTCGACCAGAAGTCTGATTACTCATGTTGGATAAGCTCAGGGAATGTGTGCCTTGGGTAAACCTGGGCTTCTTCATCCACTTCCTGGCAGTCATGGCTCCAGGGTTTATGCATGCCAACCATGATAAGAAAGGTCTGGAGGAGACATGCATAAGGCCCTAATAGCTTTGCGCCTTAGTGAATCCGGGCAGCACATGCAGTGATTTCATTGATTGACCCTATTAACATTTATCTATCAGGAAAGAGAGGATGCCAGTTGAACACTGACTGTATTCTATTCTTTCTGTCTTTCAAGAGATAGAAACTAATACCTAAGCAGATAAATTAGAAACAGAAGCATCTTTAGTAGAAAAAAGTCACATGGGCTCAGACTTTTCAACGAATTTTAAAATTCCCAAGGTATTGAGAATACTGTATCCTATATCATTTTATCTAATAATTCACAAAAACCATGGATATAAATTTGACATCTTTCTTTATGATTTCTGTACTTTAAGTGCAAGTTATTGAAATCATGTCTGCCTTTTAATTGCTGGCATTCTGATCTGATTGATGATGGGATGGACTCGTCAGGGATGCATCACTGAAAAGATTGTTGCAGATAATAATTCTGAGCAAATCCATGAGTTTAGGACATGTGCAATCTCCCAATTCCATCATAAGTTTGAGACACAGAGCTTCTATCATATTAGATTATCTATCTCTGCCTGGTTGGCCTATCTTAATTCTACTAATGTTTAAGCCATGTAGGATATTCTCTCCAAATAATACTGCTTTATATGGTTGCTATGAGGAATCAGTGTGTGTGTGTATGCGTATGTGTGTGTGTGTCTGCATGTCTACACACAGATATGTGTGCAATGGTTGGCACACAATAGGCATTCAATTAATTCTTTGTCCTGTGCTTCTCAATGGAAATATGTCATATTAGTTTCTTTTGGTCTCCAACAATATTTGACTCCTATATAAAAAATTAACAATATTTATGCCCATATTTTTCTAAGATTACTTAATGTCCTGTGCAAACTTTATGCATATTGAAGACAAGGACAAAAGCTTCCCTCCTTTTTTTTCTTTTGGATATAGGGTGTTCACAGTCTCACTACTAGATTGGACTCATAGCAATCTGTCTTTTTACAGCCTCCCAGGTGCTGGGATTATAGGCATGTGCCACCATGCCCAGTCTTGATTGCCATCTCAGTGCTCCCTGGGGGCTGAGCCAGCATGTCAGGCACAGGGATCAAACCCCAGACCTCTATGCCTGCTTGCAGGTGCTTTAACCCATAGAACTATTTGGCTGGCCCTCCTTTCATTTTTTTTTTATTTTTCATAGTTTATATAGACAGGAAATGAACACCTACTACATAATCAGTGAACATGGAGCAGAGAAAAATGATAATGAAAAGCCAGCATAATGTAGTTTACCATTAATTTTTAATTGATAATCCATTTAATTGTTTCATTCCAGTTTAAAGTTCCTGTGTGTAGTGTTGTTCTTCAGTATCTTTGTTTAAAAATTATAGTCAAAATCTCCTAACCAGCTTGTTAAAATTTTGTTTCCTAGTACTGCTTTCATGTGAGAACGGATGTATGGAGTCATGCAAGTGATATTACCACACCGCATGTGGTCTTCTGTGTCTGCCCAGTTGCAACTTTATAAGTTCAGAATGCCAAGTTTCCAATGGAAAAGACAATTACCGAGCAGATCATTCTTAGGACAAATGTGTGACCTTTCTTTGTCAAACCCCCAGCAAATTACAGGCTTCCATAATTACAGTTATCAGTTCATTCTGTATTGTACAGATTAATACCTGCTTACATCCCAAGTGGATAATCAAGAAATTTCAAGTGTCTGGGACACAATGGTCACCTCAGTCCTCCGCTGAGACAGCGGCTCCAAGCCCATATGGCAGCGCTCAGGTGGTATTCAGCCACCGAGAGGAGCAGAGATTTTCTCAGAGCTTTGCCCGACAGAAGTAATTGTAAATGCTGTCATTTGGTAACAAGAGGGTTATTTCGAGCCAACACTTACAATGCTTCGCTGTCTGCTATAACCTCTAGCTAACCAGTCTGGACTGAATGTTAAAGCCAAAAACTATTTAATACCTGCTCCACAGAGATGCCAGGATTATTTTAGTAAATACCAGCTTCAAACTGCATGACATCCTCTATAATTGAAATACAATCCAAATTGTGCAGCTCAGAAATCAATGTCTCTTACATTGAAGGCTTTGCTATTTTCCTTTAACTTTATTCAGCAAATATTGACTTCTTGTCCACTAGGTACCCTCGCTGTGCTGTCCAAATGACGATTCCTCATTGTTCCTGAGTCAGGCACTAAACTCTCCTGTCTTTGCTTGACCTGCTCACTTTGCCTTAGCTGCAGCTGCTGCTCAACACCTGGCAAGATGCTGCCAGGCTAGGTTTACTTCAGAGAGGAAGTCATTCCCAGCTGTCTCTGTCTGTGCTCACAGATCTCTGGAAGTCCTGCCTTCTCACCTTAAATGGTGCTGTCTTAGGAGAGAAGGGCCACACTGCTACTTAGGATCACTCACCACTCTTAGCTGTTAGAACTGAAAAATCTTGAGTGGACTCACTAATTTGCCATATGTAGTTTACTCATATCTCTTACCAAAAAAAATGATTTCGGAGAATTGGCTCAAATGTTTCTGAATGGGATGCTTGGTGTCATTGATAAAGGACTCGCTCAAAATCACAGTCCAATTGTTGGGTTTGTAAAATAAGGCTTTGGGAAAGGGGGCAAGAGAAATAGAAGACTTTCATTACAGATGCTTTGATTTAAATTTCAAAGCAACACTCTATTTTTTTTTAATCTGATGTGATTCAGTTTATTTACATTCTTAAATTACAGTCCAAAAGCAACAGTTTTTTTTAAAAAAAAGTGACAGTATACACCACATAGAGATGGTGTATGAAGGCTAATTTGACTCATTTCACCTACTTATTAATCCTCAAGTATAAAAGACATCAAAGCAACTAGCTGAAAATTTGGGATTACATCACGTTTCCTCATCCATAAAGTTCTGAAATGCAACAGTTTTCTCTTTTCCTTCTTTCTCCACTCCTGAGAGCTGGCTGATTCATTTTTCCCTGTGGAGGAGCAATGTGCTACAGTGTGGCCCCTTCTGTTTTGAGTCACTACCATTAAACCACCTGCTCTCGAGGTTCTGTCCTTGGGCAGTGATGGAGCAGTGGTGATGAACCCATTAGAGCTTTCAGCAATGAAGAACAGCTTGTGGAGCAGGCGTGCATGCTACAGGCTCACCACCACTGGCCTGAAGAGTGCTCCAGCAAAAGGCACATGGATTCTGCTTAACTTCCTAATCCCTTTAGCTGTCTCGCTTTTCTGTAGTAGCCTGGACCCCAAAGGCATCGTCTGCAGACCACTTTAATTGCTCACCTTCAGAGCCTGAGCAGGGCTTAGGTTTTCCTAAATGGCTTTTTTTTTTCTTTTCTGAGACCTGTCCTGCTCCTCTGACTTCTGGAATCTTCCCCCTGAGCACCCGAAAGGGAAGGTATTCATAAGTTCACTGTGCCTACCAAGTCTCCCTTGTTAAAAGTAAATTTATTCCTCCTCCTAAAATAATTCCCAGAAGATTTTTCAGCTGAAGAAGGGCAGGAGTGGAATCAAAGGATATATTTTTTTCTTCCCTTTTGCCTGTTCTTTTCCATGTAGTGACATCCTCTCCATTGATGTCCCTGAAGCCAGCTGAGACCCATGCAGCATTTGAAGTAATCATGACATAGATGATAGGCAGTCTTTTTCACACTTTATGGTTCTGAACCTACTAGATATTTTAGCTACATAAATGAGTGTACGTCATTCCAGCTATACTAAAATGATAATACTCATATTAGCGCTAAATATGGTGACTCCAAAGTTTAGTTTTAATGTTTTTTAATTATGGATTTGCATAGAATACAGGGCCAGTTTTCCAATTCTGAAAAGAGGGATAAAGCAGGGGTTTTTGAAAAATATAATAGATATTTATTTAGAAAAATGAATGGTATTAGCCCAAAGTGGTATTATTTCAAAAGGCAAAAATTCCTCCACTGATATTTTAAAGTAAATAAGCTAGTTCTATGAAGACTATTAGTCATGTTAGTATGTGAATATAGATATATTCTCTATATGTCTAATCACTGAAATGAGTATTTATAGATAACCTTATGAAGACATGTTATTGATGGCATATTATGTATCATATTTTACTGGTTCTGTTTTATGCCATTCATGTTATAAAATTTGTAGAAATTATTAACCCAAATTAAAGGAAGAAAGGAAAAGCACACACTAGAAGGAAAGTGTTTAACGTGATGCAAATACTTTACATATAACATACACTCTAATAACTGAAATTAATTTATTAATGAGGCAGTGAGTAATACAATTGGTAATTGTTTTTTATTCGTATGTTTCTCTAGTTAATGAACTGCAAAAAGCCAGGATGAAAGGAATAATTTTGATAGAACTGCTTGGTTTTAATTACATTTGAAAATGCAATACAGAGAGCTCTTCTTCACTATTACTAATATGAATTTATCAAATTCTGAGGAAAGAACGGATCTTAGAACTTATCTGGTTCAAAGTGAACATTGCATCTGTGTATGATAAGGGCCCAGTCAAAGCAAACAACTGGCGTTTCAGGCTGTGTCTGACTGGGCAGTGAGATGAGACTTGATCAGGAGAATTAATACTTTTGGGCATATATTGTGTGTGTGTGTGTGTGTGTGTGTGTGTGTGTGTGTGTGACAACCTTTAAAGTAAAATACATTCCAAAGTAAATTTAAATGTTTGAGCTTGCTATAGCTATGGCTTTCAGAATTACCCCCAATTTTTTAGTATGGAGTAAAAGAGTTTTTCCTAAATATATAACAGTATCTAAATTGGAATTTAGACAAAACTATATTTGTATCCAATGCTTTAGCTAATATAGAAGGAAGACTCCAGCCCACATCTTTCTTTGTCTGCTCCTAGCACTGTTACCCTTCTCTCTTGTCATTGTGCCAGGGAAGGGCCTCACTCCACTGTGCCAGGGAGGGAGACACTGCCATGGCAGTGTCTGGAGGACCTGGCTCAGAAGCTTTCTCATTATATTTGGTTGATTGCCACATAGACAAGTTATATAAAAAGATACTAAAAAGAACAGATTTGACAGATAAGAAATAGGTCTGAATGTGAATGTTCACTTAGTGTTAATATGCACTTATGACTATAGGATGTAGAGTTAATCTCTCTAATTTTTGAGAAATTAAATAACCTCCACAAGTCATTGCTGCTTGAGGAGTAGGACTTATTTTACTGACATTATATCAGAATTCCTGCTAAGCACAGTGTAAACAATACCCTCGCCACTTTATATAAAACATAACTATTGAGACATAATGTGTAAACATTGACATATTGTTTTAAAAATGACAAAGAGGCCAGAATCACATAATGGTGGAGTCATGTAATACCCCAGATTTCTTATTGGGAGTCTAAAATAATTACTTTTTAGTTTGACATAAATTAATGGAACAAAGTAAATGTTTTAATCATACTAATATTTTCCTACTGTTTTGTAGATAAACAGGCTTTACAGCTACATGAAAATTTCTAGAATTATTACTCAGAAAGTAAAAGAGATACACTTACAGCCCTGATGCTTTCAAAATGTCCCCCATCTTTCTCAAAGTCAATGGGCTGTCCTTTCAGTGTCCAGTGGAAGCTGACATCCAAGCTCGCGTCATGAATGGCTCTGCAATTAAGGACGATGCTCTCCCCCACTGTTAGTTCTGTTCTCTTTGGCGTAAGCTCTATCCTTGTGGGTTCTATGAAAGCAAAAAATATATTAGTGACAGAATCAATAACATGATAGTATTTCTCTTCATCCTAAGTGATTTTAAATAATGGAGAAAAATAAGGAATCTACACAATGTTACTGCTTCTTGGGTGGTCCGGTATTTTTACTGTTTTTGTAGGGGCAAGTGATTTTAGAATTGTCTCTGCAGAAATCACCTTACAGAAAAGGGCAAGAGACTGGAGGAGGAGGAGAAGGAGGAGGAGGAGCTGCATTCCTCATTGTGCAAGAATGGCAGGAACAAGAGGGCAGCTGCTGCCTTTCTAACAACCTTTAAGGATTATCAAATAAATATTTTTACGATTAAAATGCTGCATGTAATAAGCAGAAGAGCACAGATAATTCACTTCCTTAAGAGTTATAAGAGTCAACAAGGCAAGAGCAAACACTTCCCTTCAAATTACTTTCTTATAGGGACAAGATAATCCAATCCTACTGCAAAACCAACTTGTACTAGCTTTGCACTCCCCCAGATTCTGAGTAGAAGAGAGCTAGAAGAGGCACCTTTTGTGTGATTATAAAATATCACTTTTGATTGTAGCTGGATTAAGTGAGCTATATAAAAAAGATAATAATAAAAAAGATAATAATATTAAAGTTGAAATATTTCCTAAATGAAAATAATTTTTCATACAGTGGTTCTGCTGAATTTAAATATTTTTTACTAGACTCATAGCATCTCTGAACCAATAAGTACTAACACAGTTGTTCATCTAAAGGTTTAGAAAGTGGATAAATCACTGCAATATTCTGTGTTTTGAATAAAATAGAGAGGTGATGAAGACAAGATTCTGATTTTATCTTTTCAGTAATTAGATTCCTGGGTGTAAATATCACACAGAGATTGGCATAGTGATTCAAAATTATCTTCACTTTCCTATTTAATCTCTACTCTATAGTCTCAAAATTATAGTCTGATAAAGTACCTCTCCTAACCACCTATCAGATCTTTTAATATTCGGTACAGTTCCTGAGAACAAAAGACAATTCCAGAACAAGAATGCCACTGTAAATGTTAGCATGGGCAGGCGAACTACTTAGCGACATTAGACTGTAGTTTAAATTTTGTCAGACTTGAAATGTTGAGTTCTGAGTAAACATATCCTATAAAGCACATGACTGACAGCGTTATTCATTACCATTAAAATAAGGATTTTAATGGGTTCAAGATTAACTTGTTATGAAAAAGTTTAGCATGCAGCAGAAATAGAATGAGTGCAAGACTGGGTTAGATCCCAATAATATCTCATATAAATGGAAACATCTTTCAAATTGTAATTTCTTGCCCTTGACACTTGATTCTCTTCAAGCTTCCTGACTGTTGGCTATTATGATTATATTTTCATTTGCAAGCACTGAGAAAATTTAATGTTTCCTTATTTTCAAGTGTACAGATTATTAGCATTAAGTATAACACAACATCATGAATCATCCCTAGCAATCATTTCCACAACTATAGGGCTGGGGAGATGGCTCAGTGGAATAAGCACTTGCCTGGCAAGTGCAAGGGCCTGAGTTCAATCCCTGGTTCTGAAAAAAAAAAATAATAATAATTTATTTAGAGCTGGGGAGATGGCTCAGTGGAATAAGTGCTTCCCTGTCAAGTGCAAGGGCCTGAGTTCAATCCCCAGTTCCACCAAAAAAAAAAAAAAAAAAAAACCTTTCATTTCCACAACAGTTCTCCCACTCCAAAAAATATTCATATTTTTATGGCCAAAATATATTCATTTTATATATAATACATACACAATTAAGAATTGTGATATAGTTCAGTTATGGAAAAATATTCTTTTGTTAACTAGAGAAATTCTTCTACCTAAGATATAATTTTTTTTCTATTAAAGAACATGTAGCTTCAAAAGAATATTCTTGGCATAAAACCTAGTTCATTTACAACTAGAAAATGAATTAACATATAAGCAGTGATATTTATTATACTACATTACAAGAAAGGCAATATTGAAGCCAACATCCGTGAACACCTCTGCTTAACAGTTCATCTGGTGAATACACCTTCACCACTCACTAATTTTCTCTTTCTATCCCACCTTTCTTTCAAAATCTCCAGCTGAAGTGGCAACAAAGCAATGCTCCAGATCCGGTGGAGGAAAAGTAACTGAATACCGTGAGCTCCCTCCTAACACTTCGAGACACTGAGTAAAACTTGGCAAAAGTTTCTTGATCCTCTCCATAAATTTCTCAAAGCAAAATATCCAAATTTCCATTAATCATACCTTCTTGTTTGGTGCTTCAATGGCTAAAAAAGTATAATTTGGCTGCTTGATCTGTATTTGCAGTGCTTTAGACACAAGAGCATGCACACACATAAGGGAAAGTGTGCATCTGTGGCTGTCTTATGCATTTTCCTTTCCAGAAGCACATGAAATTATGCTTACAAAACATCTAGCTACATCTTCTTACCTTTCACAGACACCGAGGCCACAATTTCAGCAGAACCAAAGATGTTTTCTCCGTGGCAAGCATATTTCCCCTCATCTGATTTGGAAGCGTTAAGGATCCGCAGGCTCCCGTCTGGAAGAATAGCTATTCTGAAAATTATTACAAAGGATTTTTTTTTTCCTGTTTTAGTACAAATCAACTAAACAATAAGCAACTCTGATGAGATTTGAAATCCAGTCTTAGGTAACAAGACAAAGAATAATGGTGAAAATATAGAGGGATAACAGAAGTACTTCACCCTTTAAAATATTCGGTAAATCCACTTAATATCTTATATTCAAAAAGAAAGTTACAGTTATTTTTTTTTCACACATTTTTGACAACTAATTTCTTAACTTGTGGGAGAAGGTGACCCAGGATTTGCTTATCACAACTTGTTATATAATGTCACCTACCAGGATTTTAATATTAAGTATCAAGCTTGAGTATTTTACCTCAAATCAGAAGTGACCTCAAAAATCAAATGCAAACAGAAACAACATAAAAACAGGACAAGTACAGAACATAAAATTAATTGCATATGATCAGGACATTTATGTAGATTTCTCCACATTTTCGCTGGCAAAGCAAGGGCACAGAAATGTGTCCCAGATGCACGGGAATGTGAAACCTTAGCTTGCATTTGTGCTCTTCCAAATCTTTTGTTAGAAGTGGACCTTCAGTATTTATTAAGGGGGAAAGATTAAAGCATTATTAACAATTTTTAGAAGTTCAGTGAAAATGACATTGGCATTTGAAATTACCATATTCCAGTGTGTATTTATCTTTCAGGAATTTTTGGGTTTCCAATTTAATTGGTACTTTGCTTTTTTTTTCCTTCTTAGGTTCCTTTAGTAAAACCTATGACTTCCCTAGGGCATCAGGTTCCCAAAACAGCAGAAGCAAGTGCTTTGCTCTAGTGGTCATGCTTGTTAGGGCTTGAACCCACTTGTTTTAGTAAAGAGGAATAGTGGACCATGCTACATAGATTAAGAACCAGTGACTTTACTGAATTTACAATCCTAAGATTGACTGCTTCTATTCCTGAGAATACTATATGCTATGCCAATATGATAATATTAAACTATGCAAGATTTGAGAATAATAACTAAATATGTTTAGTCTAGACTCTGTTATTTAAAAATATATATTCAATCTTGCCAATTACCCAAAGGTGATGGTTATATAGAGCATTGAACTTCATAACAAGCATTCTTAGATCCTACGCTGTTGGAATATTGCTTAGGAATTTATACTTACACATTGCCATTAATAAAGATACCAGTTAAAAACATCATATGGATTTCAGTATGAATCACACTTGATTTATAATATGTAAGAAGGAAGATGAATTTAGAAGCAACCCAAACTGGGAGCAGAGAAATTGATTTTTTAGTCTGTCTAGGAGAGATATTAGCCTGGAAAACATTTGCTATAAAAGCTATATAATGGTTTGGGGATATAGCTCAGTGGCACAGGTGCCTGCCCTGGAAAGTGAAAGGATCTAAGTTTGATTCCCTGATAAAAAAGGGATAAATAATTCATTAAAAATAGCCCATGGAAAATTCTGTCCATTATTTAGATAAAGACCATTTTTATCAGAGTGGAATATAATGAGATTAATTTGTTTCCATTTCAACTGCAATGAAACACATGCTACAAAATACATATTTCAAAAGCAAACATTACATTGTTTTCATTAAGCAAGCACCCTCATAAAAATTACAGATTACTGGCATTTATCTAAGTAGCTAAAGTTTTGAACTATTGAGATTTTACTAATGAGTAAATTTTAGTGTCTCAGGAGAGAAATTTAGATAAAAGCTCACCTTCTTTGAAGAAATAAATTGTCACTGGGTGTGGTGGCGCAAACCTGTAATTGCAGTACTTAGGAGGCTGAGGCAGTAGGATAACCATGATTTCCAGGACAGTTTGGACTACATAGTGATTCACAAACAGCTTGAACTGACTAGAGAGACATATTTGGATTGAGTCTTTGAATTTTGGGACCCTGATTTTTTTAAATTCTTTTTTTAGATGTATTTAGTACAGAGTCTACAGGGTCTCATTACACAGATAAGACTCATAGTGCTCCTCCTCTTTTCAGCTTCCCAAGAGCTGGGGTTACAAGTGTGTACCAACATGCCCAGCCTCAATCACTATCTCAGTGCACCCCCAGGGATAGGATTTAACCCTGGTCACTGAGCATGCCTAAGCACATGCTTTAGTCTGCTGAGGTATGTGGCCAGTCTAAAATTCTTTATATGTTCTAGATAGAAGGTTTTATCATAGGGACAGTCAGCTATAATTTTTTTCCAAATTTGTGTGTTTTCACTCTGTTGGCAAATTTTGGGGGGGCTAGTACATTTAGTTTGTATTTTAAAAAATTTTTGAAAGAGAGTACAACACAGTATTGAAACAAAAAATTACGAGTGATACAGAATTTCACTTAACAATATAATATGAATTTCAACTTCACAGTGTTTGTCTTCCAATCAGTTATTCATATTACGAGGTACATTCATACAAAATTGGAAGAAGAAAGAAACATATAAGAAATTAAGAAGAGAACAAGGACAATTGACAAAAGGTTACAAAACAAATTAAGCATTAACTGCTCCTTCCCATAGACCAGAAATTTCTTTTGATGCGCAGATATTTTTCAAAAAGGTGAGACCACAATTGTTGATTCTTTGAAGTTATTTACCATGCAGTTTGGTTTTTGTTGACAGACTATCTACCTATTCCTATGTCTGTAAGATTTCTATCTGCAAAGAAAATTTAGTTTTCTCTTTTAATGTTTTTAGTGCATGATGATGGCCTTGGGTTTCATTATGACATGTGAAAAGCCAGTTTTTCCAGCACTATTTATTAAAGAGGCTATGTTTCTTGCTGTGAATGTGTTTGGAGTCTTTGTCAAAGATAAGGTGGCTGAGTGCATTTGTAGTTATGAAATATCTTTAATTTGTTTCATTGTTACCCAGGATCCTACAGATTCTACCAGTCTGTTTCTTTTAATTGGTGAATTGAGGCCATGTATATTGACAGTTATAACTGATATGCATTGGCTCATTTTTGTCTAATTGCTTTGGCTCATGTTTCTAGAACTACATTATATAGGAGAGTTGACAGTAAACATTCTTGCCTTGTTCCAAATTTTAAAGTGAAGGCTTTTAGTTTTGTCCATTTACTATGATGTTGTATATGGTTTCTTATAGATGGCTTTTATCACGTTGGGCTATAGACCATCTATTCTGATTTTCTATAGGTTTTCTTTGTAATCATGAATGAGTATTAGAGTTTGTCAAAAGCTTGATGTGTGTCTATTGTGATTACCATGTGGTATTTGTCTTTGGTTCTGTTGATGTGGTGTATTATATTTATGGATTTGTATACATTGAACCATCCTTGTATTAAAGGGATGAGTCACAATTGTTAATGGTGCATAATCTTCTTGATGATTTGCTGCATTTTGTTTGCTAGGATTTTACTAAGGATTTTTACATGCATGTTCATTAGAGAGTTTAGTCTGTAGTTGTCTTTTTTACTTGTGTCTTTCTCCAGGAATGAGTTTGGGAGAATTGCTTCACTTTCAATTTCATTAAACAGTTTGAGAAAAGTTGGCATTAAATCTTCCCCCTGGTTTCTTGTAGAATTCACCTGGGTGTCTATCAGGACTTGGGCTTTTCCTTGTTGGTAGGTGTGTTGGTTACTTTTCACTCATTGCTGAGAAAAATACCCAGCACTCAAAATTAGGGAAGGAATGGTTTATTTAGCTCAGTTTGTGGAGGTTTCAGTCCATACTCTGCTGGCTCCAAGGCAAATGATAGAAGCTCATGGCAACAGGCAACAATGAAGAGCTGAGGAGAAGCAGCAGCTGTGGCCATCAAGCTTCTCTCTTCTTTCTACACTGACTAGAAAGACCGATGCTCTATGTGAAGATCGATGCTCAACCGCGAAGATCAGAGCTCCTTGGAAGTGGCACGGCCGAGAAGATCACACTCCTCCACAGTGGCACAGCTGCAAAGTGGCACGATGAAGACCAGGACCTCTCCAAGGAAGCACAATGGACAGAAGCCTTCTTCAACTCTTACATACACTTTTTGTGCTGAGTCACTCTGGGGCATGCTCCACCACACCCTAGGGCAGGACCAATGGCACCTAAGGGCAGGACCAATCTCACCCCAGGGAGGGACCAGTCGTGACTTGCAGGATGGGGCCCCCACTGCCCAGAACCCAAGCTTCTGATATTCAAGTTGACACAATGTATCAACAATCATCCTAAGTTGTTTTTGTTTTTTTTTAAATTACATTTGCAATTTCTTTCCTGTTTTGGCTTCTTGTAAGTTTGTATATCTTCCTGATTCAGCTTTGACTTTGCATATGTATCTTGGAAACTATCCATTTCCTCTGTTTTTCCATCCTGTGAGAATACAGATTTTGGAAGTAGATATCGATAATCTTCTGAGTTTCTCTAGGGTCTGTAGCGATGTTGGGCTTTTTATTTCTTAGTTTACGAATTTAAGTTTTTTTCTTTGATAAAGTTGTCTACAGGTTTATCAATTTTATTTATTCTCTCAAAGAACCAACTATGTGATTCATCAACTCTTTGTATCATTTTCTTCATCTCCATTGCATTAATTTCTGCTCCAGTCTTTATAATTTCCTGCCTTCTTTGCTCTTTGGTCTTGATTTGCTCTTCTTTTTCTAGGAGGTTGAGGTACAGCATAAAATTGTTTATTTGGGCTTGTTCTGTTTTTCTAATGTGTGAATTTACCACTATAAATTTCCCTCCTAAATCAGCTTTCATTTTATCCCACAGGTTCCAGTAAGTTGTATTTACACTTTTATTCAATTATAAATATTGTTCAATTTCTTCTTTAATTTCATCTGTGACCCACTAATTGTTCAGGGGGTTGTTATTTAATTTCCAAGTGTTTATGGTGTTTTGTGATTTCTTTTGTCAATAACTTCTGGTTTCATTGATCTCTGCTCAGATGGTATGCATGGACAATTTAAATTCCTTTGCATTTACTGAAGCATGCTCCATGTGCAGTTATGTGGTCTATTCTGAAGAATGTCCCATGTGCAACTGAGAAGAATATGTATTCTGATGTTGCCGGATGACATACTCTAAAGGTCTACTAAATCCATTTCTTCACAAGTTTGGTTTAAGTCTGTTACTTCTTTGCTGGTTATTTTCCTAATTGATTTATCTCTTTGTGACAGTAGCATGTTAAAGTTCCCTATTACAATTGTATTACTGCCAGTTTGATTTTTCATGTCTGTTAAAATTTGTCTTATGTAGATGGGTGCTCTTACATTGGATACATATATATTTATGATAGTTATTTCTTTCTTTTGCAGTTTTCCTCTAACTATGTAGTGACCTTCTTTATCTCTTTTAATCATTCTTGGCTTGAAGTGGATTTTATCAGCAATGAGAATATCTATACCTACTTCTTTTTGGGTTCCTCTCACATAGAATATTGTTTCCTATCCTTTGGCTTTCAGTCTGTGAATTTCCTGTTAGTCAAATGTGCCTCATGTACATAGTATATTGTTGGATTTTGTTTCATGACCCACTTTACCAGTCAGTTTCATTGAATTGGTGAAGTGAAGCCATTTATGTTGATGCTTATAACTGATATGCATTGGCTCTTGTTTGTTATGTTATTTTCATGGCATAGGTTCCATACTTTTCCCTTCTTTTTAACTTTTTGCTCTGTTTGGTGGTTCTTTCTGTTGTTCTTGAACTTGTGGTTGTTTCTGTCTCTAGAATATGTGTCAGCACTATTTGTAGTGTTGGTTTGGGGGTCATAAACAACTTCTTTGTCATAGAAGAATCTTATCTTGCCATTGAATTTGATAGTTTTTCAGGGTACATCAGTCTTGGTTGGAAGTTACATTCTTTTAGGACCTGAAATCCTTCACTTCAAGCTCTTCTTGCCTGATGGTTTGTGTTGAGAGATCTGCCATGACGGTGAAGGGCTTTCCACGGCAGGAGATCTGTTTCTTGTCTTAACTGCTTTTTGTTGTTGTTTTGTTTGTTTATTTTTATTTGTGACCTTGGGACAGGGAATGATTATGAGATCAGACTTGTGATAATCCTGCTTTCAGCCTCCCCAATACTGGGATTACTGATATATACCACCATGTCCCAACTCTGTTTCAGGCTCAGGGTGCTCTAGTGATGGCATGTGGGGCTTCTAAAACCCTTTTTTTTTTTTTTTTTTGCGGAACTGGGGATTGAACTCAGGCCCTTGCGCCTGCCAGGGAAGCGCTTATTCCACTGAGCCATCTCCCCAGCCCCTCTAAAACCTTTTAATAGTCTGTTCTTGTACTCAATTTCTGGGGTGTTGTTTGGTATGTGCCTAGGTATAGGTTTAATTTTGACTGTGGCTACTTGAAATTCTATATGCCTCATTTCACTGAATTTCAGATCTTTTTTTCATGTTTGGGAAATTTTCTATTACTACTTCTATAAATAGTCCTTTTGTATCATTTGTGGTGACTCCTGCTGTTTCTTTGACACCTATTAGTCTTACATTGATTTGTTTTTGCACCATCTTATAGCTGCCGAATTGTTATTTCCTGGTTCCTTGTTAGTTAGTTTCTTTTTGCATTTATTAGCTGCACTGCTTTCTTCAAGGTTTTAATGTCTATCTTCAGTTTTGTTCTGGTGGTTTTGAAAGCTTCCAGTGTAATTTTTAATTTCCTGAACATCTGTTTGAATTTGTTTCAAGCACTGTAATTCTTTTCTGTATTTTTTGTTCAATGTTTCCATCATTATTCTATTCTCTATTTTTCAGTCTATGTCTTCTTTAGGTGTGCTGAGCAATTCTTTTACTATCATTTCTTTTTTGAGCAGAGAGATTATTTGTGATCTTATTTCTCCTATAGCCTGATGTACTTGTTTCTTCACTTCAGTTGCTATCACTTCAGAAATCTGAAGTGTGACTCCCACATTATTCTATGCCCTTGTCTGGTGGACTTGTTCCAGGTGGGCCGGAGGACTGAGATTGTGCTTTGCCTCTTTTTTTCCATTTGGCATTTCTGAAGCTCCCAATCATCGCCTGGACTCAGCAGTGGTGGGGAAGTAGTGACGTATAGGTCAGTAAGGTTCTCACCTCAGTGAGGGTGGCAGGGTCACCTCACCAAGGCTCTCACTGCTGTTGGGGGAGACTGGCCTATGCTCAGAAAAGCTTCTGCGCAGGTGGTGGTCATGGGCCTGATTCACCAAGAATCTGCAGGTGCCTGCTGTCTACCTAAGTTTTCAAATGGTGGGACCAAGTGCCAGCACAACTTGGTGTGCCTCCATGCTGGTGGCCTATGAGGCAGAGCTCACTGGGACCTCGTAGCCACCCAGTCTGCTTCAGACCTCAGATGGTGAGTCTAGGCATTTTTTGCATCTTTGATAGAATTTTTTCTTTTCTTTCTTTTATTTTTTGTCTTTTTTGCGATAGCTACTTTTACTTGGGTGTGATGATACCCTTTTGTAACTTTGGTTGTATTTCATTGATATGAGTATGAGCACTATATATATACTTTTTTCTTCTGTCAGTGTGATTTTGCAAAGTTTCTCCTCACAGCTTTGTTTTTCATTTTTACATAAATTATTTGAGTGGGCAGGTATAAATCTTTCCTACTTCTTTATACATTCTTGATATTAAGTCCTTTTCAGATGAGTTAGTTGCAAATATTGTATTCCATTCTAAAGATTATCTCTTCTTATATTCTGTGTAAAAGTTTCTTAGTTTTATATAATCCTATCTTTCTATTTTCATGTTTGTTACCTGTGGCTTTGGCACCCTATCTAAAAATGCTTTGTCTATTCCAATGCCTTTTTTATTTATTGAGGCAATACATTTTATTTTATTTTATTTTTTATTTTATTGAAGTACAAATATCAATGAGACAGTTTTAAGATACCTTAACAGGATGGATTCGATAAATTAATACACTGCAAACTGTTTTCATAATGTTTTGGTATCGTACAAGGTGCATACATGATATTATACTTACAGACATTATTATAGCAGATGTCTCTTATCAGTAAATTGAGAGAGTATAGCTGTTTACATATCTTATTTTTTTATACCTGAATTACATCAAAGATTCAATAATTGATACTTTCTACCTTGTTATTGTCCTCATTGTCCTACCTTGTTATTGTTCTCCATAGTACTAGAAGCCAATGTAATATTCCAGTGCCCTGACATTTTCTTGCCATCTTCATGCAGCAATAGTTTAGTTTTAGGTTTATGTTTAGGTCTTTCATCCATTCAGAATTGATTTTGGGGTACACTGAGAGAAGGAAAGTATTTCCATTCTTCTGTATATGTATATCCAAACTGGTCAGCATCATTTAGTGAAGGAACTGTGCTTTTTCCAGGGTATGTTCTCAATGCCTTTGTGAAAATTCAGGTAGCTCTATGAACAATTAATTATTTATGTTTTTTCCATTTCATTTACCTATGTTTATTTTTATGCCAGTAATATGCTGTTTTGCCTATTTTATCTTTGTACATTTTAAAGTAAGGGATTGCAATGACTCCAACTTTTTTTTCCTTTTGCCCCCTCAAGATTGATTATTTTGTCATTTTTATAGTTTCATATGAATTTTAGAATGTTTTTTCTTATTTATTTAAAGAATATCATTGGTATTTTGATGAGAATTGCATTACCTGCACAAATTGCTTTAAGTAGTAAAGCATTTAACAATGCTCATATTCATGATGCTCCATGAACACAGTTCATAATCTTGTAAGGATTTCATTATTCATGCAGAGTATAGAGTGGCAAAAGTGTACATCAAGCTGTTATACCTGTGCAGTTCAGAAGACAAGACCAATAAAATCTGGAGGTTTTAGAGAATGTGTAGACAAAATTTGATATAGAACTGAAGGATCAGCGAGAAGGATTTTTAGAGAATAGGGTACAAAATAATCAAGAGAAAAAATTAGAAGGGGTTAGTGTATGTTAGTAAGAGGTAAATAAAATGAACTAAATCAGAACATAGCATGTAATATTTTTGATTATAGGAAGAAAAGCTAATAAGTTTGGTAAAGTATGATATCAACTGTATTGCTAATATCCACAAATCAATAACACAGAGGATAGGTTCCATTCTCCTTTTGGTAGAAGAGGTGATAAGCCCCAGGGTTTTTCTGCAGAACATTTGTCCAGGGTTCTTGATCTCCTCTGCTCTGTGAATTACAGAAGGACACAGTAACTTTTCCTTTTATTGCTATTCTATTTCTCTCTTACAAAATGAGGTCCTTCACAGACTTTTTACATTAATTTGTGGCTATAAACCAGGTCACAGGACACAGCCCAGGTCAGAAAGATAGTATCTAAAAAAGGCTTTTGTTACCTCAAAGGTAAGCACCTTAGAAGTGATCTGGATTGGGAATGTAGGTCACTTCCTTCACACCACAGAAGAGCATCATTATAAGACTTCGCACGGAATCAAACTTGAAACTTGCCTAAATCTAATTTCATTTTTCAGTGAATGAAATGACTATCATATTAATGAGAGACAGTTGCATATCAAATAATACTTAGAGGAGAAAATAAGTGTTAAATGGAGAAAAATTAAGAAGGAGTTTGCTCATTAAATGCTTGGAAATAGAGGAGAGTAAAATGTTTGTTATCAGCTAAGCACTGGGTAGATCCTAAGGTCCAGCTGCTGTCCACAATTTCTGGGATGAGATTATGTGTGACACCCAGTTCGTACCCTCAGGAGCCTACATTTAGGTACAGAAGAGGAGTTAGATAAATACCTAGGCTGCATAACCAGTTGTATAAAGACTGAGTATGGTGAACTACTTGCAGTACAGAGTAGGAGCAGCTTGCCAGCACACAGGATGTGTGCTCAGCAAGGGAAGGCCTCTCAGAGGAAGTAGCGTTCCACATGAGGGCCAAAAACTAGCCTTGTCTGCATTCTGGTTTGGGAGGGTGCAGGTAAAATGACCATAGATAGATATCAACTTGTTTCCTATTTACTTTTCTGAACTCTGGCTTTCCCTTCTTTCCATCAAATTGCACACTGTTTCTGGATTTATTTTCCTAATTCAAGGATTTAACCCTTGTTTCCTCTGCACTTCTCAAGGACTACAAAACAGCATATCCTTTACAAAAAGAGTTGAAGATTTTCAACACCTGGCCATAGCTTCAATTATTTCCTATGCTGTATGTAGATTTCCACACTATTTTAGAATGCTTCCTCAGATACATGTTTCATTTCATTTATAAACTCCACATGCATTACACAGACATACTAGTTGTTACTGTCCTGATACACTTGACACATTGTCAAAGAGAGAATATTAGAAATGGCAAAGAGAACAAAAGGGAAAAGCAAATATACCATTTCTCCCTGTCTTCCTTATCTTTCCCAATGGATTTTTTTATCCTCTGAATTGTTCAAAGCTTTACTTTGAAAATACTTTCATATTCAGCTCAAACCGCTGAGCACCTTCAGTAGTCAGATCTCTACCCATTTGTAACTGCTACAATCTACTATGTACCTGAATTCACATCTATCATCCTTAGAAAGGCTCCTTCCCTAACTTTTGTTTGTCAGAACTTCATACATTTGCTGTAGTTTCCTTCATAGACAATAAACAAGTTATTTTATCTCTCAAGTACTACAGTTGCAACATTTTAAAGAGCTTGAGATCTCAAATCTAAAAAGATTGTCAGCTCAAAGAATAAAAACACTTATACTGCTGTATAATAAATAATAGGATGTAACACTGAATAATCAACTTTAACTGTTCCATTATTACGTACATATTACCATCAAAAGAATACATTAAAATTTATGATATTTTAAATAATTTCAATTATAAAATTAAGGGAGTCAAAAAATGACAGCAATTTCAATTATAAAATTAAAAATATACATTTTATAATATTATACATGTAATTATGAATTTATAATTTTCTTGCTTACATAAAGAAATGTGTATTTTTCATGGAATTGAGTTACAATTTATTTATTTATTTGTTTGTATTTAGGACAGGGTGTACAGGCTGTACAAGGTCTCACTATGGAGATCACACTCATAGTGATCCTCATGTTTACAGCCTCCCAAGTGCTGGGATTATAAGCACATGCCACCACACCTGGTCTATGGTTTTTGATAAAGCGTGGGGTGGAATATTTAAAAACAAAGAGAACCTATGACCTATGAAGGTCTTCAAATGGTTCTTTCTTGATAAATAATATTGATCAGTCTCATTAAGCAGTTCAGACTCGTAGTGACCTTCTTGTCTCAGCCTCCCCAGCTCTGGGATTGCCACCACACCGCATTCTGGGGCAGGTATGGCTGTGATGCTGCAAGTGAATTCATGTACTATGCTTTCCAGGCAGGCATTTAGACCCTGAACTATCTTCCCAGACTGATAGATCACTTTTAAAGTGTAAGACATCAAACAATTGTTCTTGTTCATTTCCTGTTCCTAATCAATATGTGAGCTGACTGTTGTCTCACTTACTGATGCTAAAACTGGTTTCTTCACCATCTATGGCCTTCCTTGAGGCCCGTCTGCCAGGCGCAGGGCATGGTTTATCCCAGGCTCTCTGACTCGGCTCTTGCTTGCCTTTCAGTGTCTTCCTTCCTGACGAATCTGTAACCTGCTTCACTTGTCTTCGCAGACAACTCTGAAACTGCCATTCACCCAGTACTAGGTGCTCTACAAATGCAGTGTGAGTGAAACACTAGAGCGGTTGTGATGTCCCTTTCAGAACTTTGAAAACCAAAGATCCCACTGTGTGCGCATGCCGTTGGCTGCCCATCACCATCCCGGTCTATGCTGGAAAAAATTCATTTTTCAAAGATAAAAATGGAGGGCCAGAGCACATAAAATTGATTTTATAAAATGCAATTGGGTATAGTATGCTTTGTTAACATTTATTAAGTGTTTACTATTCCTACACCCTGTACAAAGTACTTGTGATACATTAACTTACCTTAACTCTTATAAAGACCTTCCTTAGCAAATATTGCATTTACTTGACACAGAAGAGGAATGCAACAGAGGGAGGGCTAAAATAAATGGGCAGGATTTTAACACATGCCTGCTAAATTCCAAAATGTATCCATTATTCTACTAAGCACAGACCCAAAGAGACTTTCAAAAGAAAGCTCTGCATAAGAACAGTGCTTCCTGGAAGCCCTTCCCCTACACCAGCAGCTGACACATGGGAGAGTCACAGGTAACAAGGCAAGGTAACAAGGCAAGTCACAGGTAACAAGGCATCTGTTTCTCACAGATGATGGAAATGAGAGGAATTCTTATTTTTTAACTAGATCAGTAAAATTAGTTAAAAGCTGAAGTCAAGCCACACATGACACGGCAGTGCTGTCATCGCACTCTTCCCTTTAGATGCTGCTTAGCTGGAAGAAAGAAGTGAGCTGACCTAGAGAGGCACACATGACAGCTTTTAGAAAGCAAGGGAGCAGGCCTAAGTGCCCAAGTTACTTTAATTAATGGGCTTCCACCTCTGGCTCTCAGTATCCCAAAAGCGCCCTGAAGAAATTGCAGAGTTCTTTGTGCTGAGCCACTGGAATAATTGCAGCACCTCGAGGCATGGAAGAGAAGGTAAAAGAGGGAGGTTAGCTGTCAGCTGAGTGCAGAAGCTACTTGAAGTTAAAATACAAAAAGAAATAAAACACTGCCCCAGGAAGAAAAATCATGATGTGTGTGTATAGACAGTACAGTTGGGATAGATAATGCTGTGCCTCTACATAATCCTATGAGAGGGAAGATTTGCACTAATGGTGGTTGGACAGGATATTATGTCGGCTTCTAGTACTATGGTCATCCACTAGGAAAATAATTATTGAATTTTTGATATAATTCAGGTATTAAAAAATAAGTAAACAGCTACACTCTTAATTTACTGATAAGAGACATCTGCTATAATAATGTCTGTAAGTATAATATCATGTATGCACCTTGTAAGATACCAAAACAGTATGAAAACAGTTTGCAATGTATTAATTTATCGAATCTGTCTTGTTAAGGTGTCTTAAAACCGTCTGATTCATTTTTGTACTTCAATAAAATAAAAAAATAAATTAATTAATTAAAAGAAAAAAGAAATAAAACAAAAGAACTGTACTTTATTTCAGAAGGCTATGTAGGAGCATTTGCCACAAGTGTAATAGTCTGAACATGCACAGGATTTCACTTTTTTCCTCCCCCTCAAATTGTCTTCCCATTCAGTGTTTTCCATTTTATGTGAATGTGCATTGGAGATTCTTTATTTCACTTTGTCTTTATTAGTACATGCACAGTACAGAGTGATTAATTCATCTCCGAGAGTTGGTATATGTACAAAGCACCTCCTCATTCTGTTACACCCCAGGCACCCCTCCTCCTTTCAGCTCTCCATTTCTTCACGAGGTAGTCCCACTTTCCCTAGACGTCACTAACTCTTCGAAACTCTTGCACAACTCATCATAGAATGGTAATCTCCATGAACTTGCCTGCTCTTTCCATCCTCATCTCACGCTCTCATCTGCATTTCAGATGGGCCTATGCCACCTTCCATTCAGCATGAACTGCTTATCCTCTGAACACTTTTCCCATCTCCTTGATTCTTTAAAACAATTTTCTCCCACGTGGACTGCCTTTTCCTGCTCTGCAGTCAGTCTCTTGCTAGATGGCCATTGTTGTTGCTGCTGACATCATATTTATGTACTGTTCTTTGAGGCTTGGTTACTGCATTTTCTTTCAGTGTCATTACTCTTCCTCCAGCCTCTCATACGTCTAGTCTACTCCCCACTCCCCACACTTCTGATGCACATGTTTTCTCTGGACTGAAAGCCATATAACATAGTAAGTGGTTACCACACAGTCATGAACGAGCGCTCAACTTCTACATCAGAGACTTGGGATTGATCTCTGTATTGGAATCTAGCTTAGGAGACCCATGAGGAGCTGTGACATGAACTCAGACTAGCAGTACTTGGGAGGCAAGAGAAAAACAGTTACCACAGAGTCAGCATAAGGTAAGTTAGGCTAACTCCACTGAATAGGTTTGCAATTCCTGTCCTGACTTTCTCCATTAAAATACCTTCCATTATTTTTCCTGGTGTGGGTGCATTTCATAGTGTTATGGCATATGCATTAACATGAACAGGTAAGTTTTTTTCTTGACACTACAAAGCCCCTAAAAACTTAATGAATGTTCCCCCTTGGAACCATAATTTGAAAAAAACTTTATTTATGGGTAGATAAAACCCTGGGTACTTATAACATTTTTTCCTACTTTATATGAAAGCTATTCTTTCCTTCTAGGCTCTTGAAAAGTTTGGGAAAAGCCTGTTTCCAGTAAATGCATTTTTTCATTTTCCTCCTGGAAGCATCTAGCTTAGCACTAATGAGAAATTGATCTCTCAAAGAGAAAGAAATTAAAACCAAACAGAATAGATGTAGGTAAATGCTTTTATAGTGGCTTTGCCCTGGATTCTAAATCTTAGCAGTGAGATATTTCTAAGACTGAAATACTGTAAATTGGATAAAGCCCAAAACTGAAAACTGTTTTAGTTAAAAAAGAAATATAGTTGAGGTGGTGCAGAATGACTCACCCTGTGGCTTTTTACAGTATTCTGAACTGAATAATCTCTCATTTCACATTAACTTGGATATAAAACCTGCCACTCTTTCTTAATGCTGACTAAATGGAAAAGAACAAATATTTATAGAGTTGAAATCTTTTTATTTCAGAATGTGAGTGAGGTTTTGCTTTGCCTTTTCATTTGCTATCCGTAGGAATTATCTGAACCTCCCAGGAGACGGAAAAATTACTGCCCTCCTGAAACTTCTGAGGCCACCGAATGAGCACATGAATTTTGATATTCCCACCTGGGATGGATTTTAATTTACTTTAAATTATCTTGACCTAATTATACAGGTCACTCATACTTAGGTCCTTTAATACTCTTTATGTTATGGAACATGGTAAAACAACATTTCATAACAAAATTAGAGAAGAATAACAATAGTTAATATATTACAAGAACAGGCCACATAGCTCAGCAGATTAAAACACCTGCAAGCAGGTACAGGGGTGGGGGTTCAATTCCTGGGCCTGCCATGCCAGCCCTGCCCCTGGGGTACATAGAGACTGCGATTGAGAAGGTGTGATAGCGTGCACCTGTAATCCCAGCACTTGGGAGGCTGTAAACAGGAGAATCACTATAAATCCGATCTAGCAGTGAGACCCTGAATGCCCTGTAGAACTTTCCCTAAACAAACAAACAAACAAACAAAAAGTTAACATATTACATGTTCTTATCTTTAAATAATTGTTCAGGGTACAACATAGGAACTTAAAATGTCTCCAATTGATATTAGCACAAATCTTCCTTTATGATGAACTAAGAGATACTCACAGTACCATGGACTTGCATTTTTCCCTTTTACCATCTGTCCTTTCTTCTTCACTCATGCTAGCTCCTTTTTCCTTCTGAAAAATTTCTTCCCAATTCACAATATCTACTGTACATTTAGAACTTACATACTCTTTCAGTTTCTCACACCGGGGAGATAATACAATGTTTACACATGTGAGTCTGATTTATTTCACTTATGAATATGTTCTCAAGTTGCATCATTAACCTATAAAAGTCTCCAGTTTATCCTTCTTTTTGGTTGAGAAGTATTTAATTGCATAAAAATACAACATCTCTTTTATTCATTCCTTGATTGATGGGCATTTGGATTGTTTCTAAGATATAGATATTACAAATTCTGGTGCTATAAATATGGATTCATATATATTGCTGTTGTATGATGTCTTTAATTGTTCTGTGAAGATACCTAGAAGGGAAACATAGCTGCGTCAGACGGGACTTCTAATCCTGGTTTCCTGAGGAATCTCCACACGGGATTTCCACAGTGATTTCACTAGTCTGCGCTCCCACGAACAGTTGAGAAGGGTTTCTTTTTCCCCATAGTTCCCTGCTCCCAGCATGGTTGTGGTGGATTTGCTGATAACAGCCATTCTTTGTGTAGTGAGATGGAATCTCAGTGTTGTTTTAATTTACATGTCTCAAATGAAAAGTAATGTTAAACATTTTTCATATATTTATTTTCCATTTGTATTTCTTCATTTCAGAAGTGCATATTCATCTCAGATGTGCATGGTTGGGTTGGATCTTTAATTTGGAAGTCTGATGGGTTTTTATTCTTTATATGTGCTAGATAAAACTCCTTTGTTGGAAGGACATTGGCTATATTTGTCCATTCTGTGGTTATCTTTTTACTTTGTTGGCAATTTTTTTGCTGTTCAGGCCTTTTTAAATAAGAAGAGATTCCAGCTGTTGATTCTTTGGAGTATTTTTTATGCCATTTTGGTTCTGTTCATGAAGTCTTTCTCTACTACTATGTCTTCAAGATCTCTACCTACTTTATCTTCCAGTAGATTCATTGTTCCTGTTTTAATATTTAGATCATTGATCCATTTTGACATTAGTTCAGTGAATGGTGATAAACATGGGCCTAGTTTTAGTCTTTGGCATGTAGAGTCCACTTATCTGGCATACTTTATAGAAGAGGCGGTCTTTCTTCCATTGATCATGTTTGGCCTGTTTGTCAAACATTTCAGTGTGATGGTAATTGTGTCTGCATTCCCTAATCTGTTCCTCTGATTCTTAGGCTTGATTTATCTTTTTTTTCCCCAGTAACATGCTGATTTTATCACAGTAGCTTTTCAGTATAATTTCAAGTCAGGGATTGGGTGCCCGTTGCCTTGCCTTTGTTGTCCAGGCTTTAGGCTCTTTAATATTAAAAGCTGTTTTCTGAACAGAGTCAAGTCAACATTAGTTAACTGATTTTTATGTGTGGTAGTGAAGGGTGAAGTACACTGGGCAGTCAGTGCCAAACTTTAATTCTACCCTGACTTTGTAATTGACCTTTATTTCAATTCTAGACTTGTCTTCCTGCCCTACCACATGAAGAAAGTGGATTAATTTTTATGACACTTTTTAACCTGCCGTGAAGGATTTTTAGTCTCAGGATACCTTACATGATTTCTTTCTTTCTTTTTTTTTTTTTTTTTTTTGGTAGAACCAGGGATTGAATTCAGACCCTTGTGCTTGCCAGGGAAGTGCTTATTCCATTGAGCCATCTCCCCGCTCCCCAACGATTTCTTTCTAACTTAGAGTAATAGTGTTTCCCTGGTAATCAGTCTCTATTTCCTTTTCATTGAAGTTTCTTTCTGACTGAGAGTCTCAGAATGAGATTGTAGATTGGAAATTCCAATCTGTGCCTTACCTGAGATAGCAGAAGAATGCCTTCTTCTGTAGATGACATAAAAACAGCAGAGTGGGCACCACTGCTGTGTCTTTGACATGCCCTGGTCCCCTTTTCACTCATGTGAAACAACTGGCTCTGACAGGGACCAAGGGCTAATTTGTATCATATGGAATAACCACAAGTATTCAAAAAATTTTACTATGTACTGATGACGATTCATACCAAAATCAAGCATTAGTTAAATTTTCAGTTAAATACATGGTTTACATAATACCACAGATAGAATTTGGAGATATGTGGAGACACCATCAGAAAATCTAATGAAAACCTTTATGGGCCAAGTTTTCACTGTATGTCCAAAACAAGTGCATCACTTATGCATTTAGTTATTTTTAATCAAAAGTTATATAGTACAGGGACAGGGTTTACAGCTGAGCTGCACAAGCACCTGCCTGGTAAGTGCAAGATCCTAAGTTCAAGTCTCAATACAAAAAAAAAAGTTATGTAGTACAAAAAAATCCACTCATAGAGTTTTGATGTAGACAAACTCTGCCACATATGATCTAAATAACTTTGGGCAAGAAATGTAATCTCTCGGAAACAATCCATTTGTAAAATCCTATACAATGCATATTTACCTAATAGTAATAGTGAGAAATTTATAAAGTGCTCATGACTGTGTCAAAGCTTATAGAAGCCACTCATTTAGTTGGTATTTGTCACATGCAAGAAGGTTTATGGTTGGTGGAATCACTACTATGGATCTTACAGTAAGCCAGATTCTCTTACCAAAGTGTTTGTTTAAAGGTTATGTTAAGCTAAGATCTAAAGGATAAAAACTTGAAGCAATATTCACAGCTTAGATAAGAGGGACCCTGGTCATGAAGTAACATGAAAGTGGACTCAGAGATGGAGAAGATGGTGGAGAATGGATCTCACTGAGTGAGGGTAAATATTCATACTAAGGGGAAAGTTTAGGTGGATTAATTTGACAGTGTAAATCCAAAGTACTATGGAAAAAGATTTTAAAAAGTATGTTTCTGTTAGTAGAAACACTGTGAGTTTTGAATACAGAATTACATGTCATACACTTTAGCTGGGAGACAAAGTTGGTTTTATTCTTATCTTTGAAGAAAATAATATTTATGTGAAATTGACAAATATGATATTTAAAAAATTATGAGCCTGGTCAGGTATTTTAGTTGTAATGTCATGATTTAAATGAATACCCTGACCTTTGGCAACTGTGAACTTCAAGAGAGCTCAGCTAGCTAATGAATTTTACAGTCCTATATTAATAAGCGATTTTCACTTACTTTATTATTTTATTTTAGAGCATCTATCTTGTGTCAGCCATTGTTTCTTGCTTTTCTCCACAGAGAAGGTGAATTTTTTTAGTTAAAAATTCTCAGTAGTGTCTTCATTATCTGGACTACCAAAGCACAGAACACTACCACTGTGCATATGGAGTGCCCTCAGAGTCACTGCTGCCTTCTCTTTGACCAGAGCATGCACAACATTCAGCTTTCAGCTTGTCTCCTCTACTGAGAGCCCTCTCCTTCTGAGCCTGCCTTATGTCTACTTTTGTTTGTTGTTGTTGTTATTGTTTTTACACAGATGTATAACATCAGAGCTTTCTACAGACAGTTGATTTCCTTAATTTGATTTCTCACTAGTGATTGCTATAGCATTCATTCCTGTCTGGCTTTCCCAATATATTTGAGCTCCCTGTATCTCTCATTTTTAACAAGGTTCAGATTAATTGCCAATAACATATGGTGAATTAATTTTCTTAATAATATATATGAGGGGTAATATGGTGAATTTTTAAATTTAACAAAAAATATGTATTTCAGGAAATACATTGTCATTAATTCTCCTGAAAATAATCTTTCTCATTTGAAGCACTAATCTCATTGTTCTTGCCTCTTTCTGCAACCATTCTGGATGTCCTTTCTCACAGGCATCATTAGGGGATGTAAGAAGGACGCACTGACTGCTGCTGACTGCCATCCAATGGAAAGGCATTCTGGTGTACTCTGGTCCACTTTACTTACATGATCTGGCTGGAAGAAACTTCTTGAGTTGCCCTGAAGTCAAATGACTGATGTCAATATTGTGAGTCAGTTCAGAACATGCAAGGAGCCATGACAGAATTAGCAAAACACCCATGAGAGAGAACTTCCGGAACTGCATCAGAAAGTGTTTCAAATGATGGTATAAGTGAATTTAGAGTGAGGGGGAGAATCTTGTGGCATATTCATGACAATGTCTTTTGCTATAATAAATTTTCTTTAAATGCATTTAGTGTAGGGTCTATAGGGTCTCACTACACAGATGGGACTCCTAGTGAACCTCCTGTTTTTAACCTCCCAAGTGCTGGGATTACAGACATGTGCCATCATGCCCAGTCTCAGTGGCCTTCTCAGCGTGCCTGTGGGAGGGGGTGGTGCCAGCACAATGCACTGGGGATCGAACCATAGTGTCTGGGCTCTGCCTAGCAGGTGCTTTAGTCTGCATTGCTATCTCACTGGCCCTTAAAATTTAAAAAATTTAAATATATTACATGTGTTGTTGGATCACATCTCACATTTCTTTAAGTGCATTGTGTCAATCATATTAAGCTGATTATGTATATTGAAGTAAGGCTGAAGTAATAATACCAATAATGCAAAAGTATCATTTCTAAACAAAACCCACTGGACTTGGCACACAGAATATGTCTTAGCCACTCTGTAAGTGCAGCGAACAAAAGTTAAAAGTACACTATTAATTAAAATTGTTTTTCTCTTTGCTAGTTTTCATGGATACCTGCCTTGGTGTGGTGTCTTAATTCGGCTTTGGAGACAGGGGTTGGAAGTTGGGGAGTAGAAAGATTCTTTAGAAATGTTGTAAATGAAATGAATTCATATTGTAGAACAAGTAGAAACTCCAACCTAAAGGAATGAAAGTTAAGAACAAGCGTTTTTCTGCCCCATTAGCTGTGTGCCATTAAGCAAGTCATTTCACTTAAGCGATTTCCTTCATCTATAAAATTAGAAAATTAGTCTAGGTGGTTTCTAATGTCTCTTCTAATTCTGATAATTACAGCATTCTACAGCTAAGATAATATAGTCAGGAAACCCTGGGAAAAGAAAGGTCCTTGTCATTGCCTAGATCTCTGACCACATACGAACTACACTAGGGAAGTCAGCTTTTCACGATGCTAATATGTAAGTGCACATAAATTTAGCTTATTGATTCAAAGCTAGTGACTAGTGGTGTTTGTAGTTTTCTGTTTTAGAAAGGGTGACAGACTTAATGGGAGGGGAACAAAATATTTTTCACTAATTCTAAAACTTATTACTATTTCTGTTTAAATGAGCCCTGGAAAAAGCATGGGTTAACTGTTAAACAGCGTTTTTGGTATAGTTACCGCCAAGGTTAACATTTAGTCTTTATGCAGAGAAGGGATGGACAATGCATCCATGTATATGTGTGTGTATATATATATATATATATATATATATATATATATATATATATATGTGTGTATATATATATATACACACACATATATATATATTATATATGAACAGAGTTATTTCTATAAAATCAGGAAGCACAAATTTTTTTAGTGGAATATGCTTCTGTAAATTTTGGGTGTTACTGAAAGGGAAACTATAGAAACAATACCTTTCACAATAGCACCGCGGAAAATGAAATACCTTGGGATTCACTTAACCAAGGAAGTCAAAGATCTTTTCACGGAAAATTACAACACCCTAAGAAAAGAGATTATGGAGGATTTCAGAAAATGGAAAGATATTCCATGCTTCTGGATAGGAAGATCCAACATTGTGAAGATGGCCATACTCCCAAAATTGTTGTACAGATTTAATGCAATCCCTATCAAACTGCCACCAACATACCTACCAGATATAGAGAAATCAATCCCAAAATTTATTTGGAACCACAAACGACCTAGAATAGCAAAGGCAATCTTGGCCAATCAAGACAAGGCAGGAGGCATCACAATTCCAGACTTGAAATTATACTACAAAGCCACAGTGATAAAATCAACATGGTATTGGCAACAAAATAGACCTGAGGATCAGTGGAATAGATTAGAATATGCAGAGGCATCTACGAAAACACTCAGCCATCTTATCTTTGACAAAGGGGCTACACAAGCTCACTGGGAGAAAGATAGCCTCTTTAACAAATGGTGCTGGAAAACATGGCTTTCTACATGCCGAAAACTAAAAC